>NQLW01000060.1:1219204-1267238 GCA_002312845.1 Kalanchoe fedtschenkoi
TTTAATAAAATTTATTTATCTATTTTTACTTGTTATTTAATAATTTCAATACGTATTTAATATCTACAATTATCTTAAAAAGTTAAATATTAATTATTTTATTATTATAATATATATAACAAATCATTGTAGATCAATAATAATACACTTCATTTAATATTTTATAAGAAATTTAAAAAAATATATCAAATACTTATGAATTACTAATATGAATATCTATTTAGTACACTTAATTTAACTTCAAACAAAATAAAGTAATGCGTTAATAATTCCAAACTAATTAATCAGTTATACAAAAAATTCCCTGCCACAGTAAATCACACCAAAATATTTCTGTCAAATTTGGAAGCTTCGTTAAACCGAAAGGGACAGCATTCAACCATTCCGATTGCGCCACGTCATACCCCTACCTGATCAAATCCGACGTGGCACAATCCCCCTACCTCACTCTCCAGAGCATTTTCTTAAATGCGCATCGTCATTTCCCTTCTTCTTCCGATCCTTGTTCCTCTCTTTCCTCACACGAATCATCGTCGTCGCCGATTTCAGCTCCGAATCAACTCCGTCTGGGGAATTCTTCTTCTGCAATCGAATCGTCGGCGCTGCATTGAACGATTTGAAACCGATTTTGTCCGAAATGGTCCCGATTTGGTGCAGTTAGGGATTTTGGGTTTTTTTTTCTGCGTTTTTTTGTGGTTATGGGTTTGTGCAATTCGAAGCCGGAGACGGCGGCTGGGGGCTCCGGGAGGAAGGAGGAAGTGGTGGTGAAGAGGAAGGAGGGGGAGGATGGTGTTGGTGTGTCGGTGAAGGAAGACGGCGTTGTTAAATTGAAGGAGAAAGGAGAGGGTGGCGAAGGAGGAAACCGTAGGAAATCGGAGCAGAGGGAGGGCGATCCGGAGGCGGGGAAGAGATCGCCGTTTTTCCCGTTTTATAGTCCGAGTCCGGCGCACTATTTGTTCGGGAAGAAGACGCCGGGGAAGTCGTCGCCGGCGAATGGGAGCGCCAACGCTACGCCGAAGAGGGGTTTCAGGTTGCCGTTTCCGCCGCCATCTCCGGCGAAGCACATAAAGTCGGTTTTGGCGAGGAGGCATGGGTCTGTGAAGCCGAATGAGGCGTCGATTCCTGAAGGGAGTGAGGTTGAGGGTGGAGGTGCGGCGTTGGTGAAGAGTTTTGGTTTTTCGAAGAATTTTGGGAATAAGTATGAGCTTGGGGATGAGGTTGGGAGAGGGCACTTTGGGTACACCTGTGTGGCCAGGTTCAAGAAGGGTGAGCTTAAGGGTCAACCGGTTGCTGTCAAGGTCATTCCCAAAGCTAAGGTTTGAAATTGTCAGATTTTTAGCTTGATTTGTTTGACTTTTTTGTTCTATTTGTTTGATCTGAAGTATTTGAAGTCACTCCTTGTTTTTATGTTTTAGTTTCTAACGCTGTTATTGATTTGGTTGCCCGTAGATGACCACAGCCATTGCTATTGAGGATGTAAGACGAGAAGTAAAAATATTGAGAGCACTGACTGGGCATAACAATCTCGTTCAATTCTATGATGCATATGAAGACCAGGAAAATGTCTACATAGTTATGGAGTAAGCATCAAAGCTTATTTTTTATCAGTAGGTTATTAGTTGTTTTCACACTGACATGCCCAAAGACAGAGAAGTGAAACTGAAATGAAGCCAATACTATTATTTGGGTCTGTGGTTTTTTCTTTGTGTACTTATAGCTGTTTCTTGTATGTCAGGCTATGTGAAGGTGGGGAACTTTTGGATAGGATACTCTCTAGGTAACCTTTTTCTTTCTGCCTATTATCATGTACAGTGCATGCTTAACGTGTCTTGCCAATGCAGTGAGGCCTCAGCCTTTTTGTTTCTTGTTTAAGCAGGGGTGGGAAATATCCTGAAGAGGATGCAAAGACTGTCATTGTGCAAATATTAAGCGTTGTTGCGTTTTGCCATCTTCAGGGTGTTGTGCACCGAGACCTGAAACCAGAGGTGAGACACTCAAAGTTATGCAGTCAACTGTCATGGAAGGTGAAAGCTAATAGCTAGTGGTTTCTGCAGCGCGTGAGGAACTTATTCCGACTTGCTTGTTAATGTTAAACTTTTTAAAATGTGCCATGTGAAGATACATAATCTTGATATAGAGTTTTTGGGGGGTGGGAGGCATGACAGTGTGTGTTGGTAGTTGGAACAATAAATTTCACCATCCATGTTAGTGGTTGTGGTAAATCAATGGTGAGCTTTTAAAATGAATACTATTGATGAGATATTCTGGTTTCTGAAGTGCATCATCCTATTGCATTTATATTCTGGAAGCCTGGGTACATTCCGTTGGCTGATCAGCAGAATCATCATGGTCTTGTCAGTGCATTTATGGTTCTTCTAATATTATCACCTCTCAGTACTGCCCGGGACTGATATATAAACTGGCATTTACACATTATTATTTCCATTTAGAATGTTTCTTGACAAACGTGTCGAAGTTATACTGGGTGCCTCTTTTTAACTTTACGTACAAATTATTTTTTTAACTGCCACTGCCCCTGCCTTTGTAAGTTCATTTTCTTATTTTATCCAAACTTTTTTTGTATTCTGTTTATCAGAACTTCCTGTTCTCATCAAAAGATGAAAGTTCACAACTAAAGGCCATTGACTTTGGACTGTCAGATTTTGTAAGACCAGGTTCATTCCTTTCTGTGCTCCTGATTGCTTGTTTTTTTTTCTGTCTCCCTTCTTTCATTCAGTTACCTTAATTGGGCATTTCTGTATATGTTAATCAGTCGATTGCTGCAATTATTATCTGCAGACGAAAGACTTAATGACATTGTCGGGAGTGCTTACTATGTAGCCCCTGAAGTTCTGCACAGATCGTACAGTACGGAAGCTGATGTATGGAGTATCGGTGTCATTGCCTATATTTTATTGTGTGGAAGCCGGCCGTTCTGGGCTCGAACTGAGTCTGGTATCTTTCGTTCAGTATTAAAAACTGATCCAAATTTTGATGAACAACCTTGGCCTACCTTGTCTTCTGATGCAAGAAATTTTGTTAAGCGCCTACTAAACAAAGACCCACGCAAACGACTGACAGCAGCTCAAGCTCTTTGTGAGTACCAGACACATCAATAACTGTAGGAGTCGATCATTGTTCAACTAGTTTCTGAAGTTTTTATTATTCATACAGGTCATCCGTGGATTAGAAATTCAAGCGATGTCAAAGTGCCTCTTGATATACTGATATTCAGGCTGATGAAATCTTACATGCGATCATCCTCTTTACGAAAAGCAGCTTTAAGGGTTAGTATTATTTGCCTCTCCTGTGTGTGTCTCTCTCCATCAGCGAGGTAATTTTATTTAGCATGGCTTTCTTTTCTGACAATTGACAAATTTCTTGCATCTTCGTGTTGCAGGCTTTAGCAAAAACATTGACCGAGGTCGAGCTTCACTACATGAGAGAGCAGTTTCTGTTATTAGAACCTCACAAAAATGGAACCATAAGTTTTGAAAATATTAAAATGGTGGGTTTTTTTTCTGATTTAATCGCTTGTTTCCAGATTTGGTTAGAATGCCAATTCACCGCCTATACTTTTGTTAGGCACTGACAAATAGAGCAACTGATGCCATGAAGGACTCACACGTTCATGACTTTCTAGCATCAGTAAGTATTTTGAAAATTAGTGAGTCAGAATATAAATTATGAGTTGATTTGAAATTCCTAGTAATGTAAAATCCTTGGCAGCTAAATGCATTACAGTATCGAAGGATGGACTTTGAGGAGTTCTGTGCTTCAGTATTGAGTGTCCATCAACTCGAAGCCACTGATCGATGGGAGCAGCATGCTCGATGTGCATATGAACTGTTTGAGAAAGATGGAAACAGAGCTATTATTATTGACGAATTGGCATCAGTAAGTCCTCCTCCTACCATAAATTAAAGAAGTTCATGGTTTAGGATTTTGACTAACAATAAAAAAAAATTATTAGCACTAGAATTAATTTTAAAAAGTTTCACTTATGGCCTTGTTCAACAGTATTAAGACTGCGTTTGTTGGAGAATTCTGTCTTATTACCCTTGTAAAAACACAAAACTATCGTCGACGATCAAAGTGTACTTCACTTTCTAAATAGCAGAAAAAATTCATTATTAACTAAAGACATCAGGCAACAGTATTGCAAGCTGAAGTACATCAACCCATATTATTGAGTCTAATTAGCAGGAATAGCTTTTAAGTTGAATTCCTTAACAATATAGGCCCTTGTTAGAATTAGCTGTCCAACCTATACGAATATACTACGTTCCTGTTTCACGTAACAGTTGACCTTATATTGAAGAGTAATTTGTCACCAGAGTTTTGGTATGTCCAGCGCATAGTATTGATCTATCAATAAGTCATTTATCCTCTCAATTGAGAAGGCAGGTCATGTTTAAACTTTAAACCAGCCTCCTTATAGCTTAAATATATTATATGTTTTGTATGTTACTTCTTAGGTTCTGACAGGGCTCACCATATATTTTTCATACTCCTCAATCTTTGTGTTCAAGTGTGGCAACCAGAATTGAAATGTACCATGTCTTTTCTACTTCTCAAACTTTGTGTGCAATTGAAGCAACCAAAATTGAAACGTAATCAAGTCAGTGGAGAGATCACAGCTAAGTGAGAACTTGAGTTGCTTTAGAGAGACTGTAAGAGATAGTTTATGAGTCTAATTTTATTTTGCAATCCGTCATCATTTCAACTAAAGCTAAAGATTTTAGGTTGTTCCATCTGCTGTTCAGCGTATTATAGCATACATTTTCCTGATTTAATCAAAATTGCACATTTTCTTTGATGGACTCCCTCTCATTTTGATTTAGATTTCTGATGTACATGTACTACAATTTTCAGGAGCTGGGCCTCAGCCCTTCTGTCTCTGTTCATTCCGTACTTCATGATTGGATAAGACATACAGATGGGAAACTAAGCTTCCTCGGTTTTGTCAAATTGTTACATGGAGTGTCAACCCGTACCCTCACCAAAGTTCAGTAAACTCATTTATCGGCTAGGAGGGCATCACATGTAAATTTATCTCACGCTGATTTCGCCAAGGAAGAAATCAGAAAATGAAAAACGTCCTAATTGTCAGCGAGCCACCCTATTGATTACATGCATCTGGAGCTTGAATGAGGTTTGCGGCCCAAGCTCTGGCACTGTAGTTTATACGAGAAGAGAGAGTCCCTGGCAGTAGAGTGATTGGATGTTGACTTTAGTGATGCGAGCAATATCTTGGGGTATGCAGCTCCTTATGGCGGTAACGGGTCTTCTAAAGTTGTGTTACCGGGGAACACTGCTCACTTCCCGGGTGGCTGAGTTGACTCTTTGGGCATCTTTCACTTTTTGCACTATTCTTATGTCTATGCAATTTGTAGTGTTCAGTTCAGTTGTGATGTTAAATGACGGCCTCCATTAAGAACCTCATGTCTCTTTATGGAGAATAAAATTTGATACTCGTTGTGAAAGAATTTTGTATGGTATGTGAATCATAGATGCAGGAATAATTTATAGGACATCAAATTGTATTGCTACTCTGGAGTGCTAGCTACTTTAATCAAGGTGTTGCTGGAGAATTCTTTTGGTTTGTTGTGATTCGCCAATGCGGAACTGTCACGTGACATTTTGATCAATCACGTGACGCGTTGAAAAATTTCAAAAATTTCAAAACTAATGAAGAATCATCATATGTCACTTTGACTTTCAAAAAATTTCACAGTCCACCATCTCTACCGTGATTTAGGGAAAATAAAATTTGGAGAAAAATGGGAAGAATTCATTATTTGGTTTAGAAAAAGCATGGAAGGAAAAATTAGATAGAAAATTTTAACAAAACAAAAAATATTTTACTACATTCCTATGAATTTTTCATCCCTAATCAAACAAAAAAGTATGATAGATTCTCTAAGGAAATCATTTTTCATTAAATTTTTTTTTCACCAAATTTTCCCTAAATTAAACACAGATTTAGTGTGTTGACGTTTTGAGTAATTAAATCCTCCGACAACATGAAAAATAACCAAGCCCACATTGTTATTGTCCCAACACGACAGTAGGTAAGTTTATTCCCAAATCGATTTTCAGTTTGCCTAGAAAATGAGCTAAGTTCACAGTAAACAAATATTATTTTTCAGATTTTATCTCAAATCGACCTTCTTTTGCCTACAAAATGAGTTAACAACAGCCCACCTGCGTCATTGGTCGCCCGTCAAAGTTGATTTGGCTGCCGCGCGTTTGGTTAAATAATTAAATAATATTAGTTTTCAAAACTACGATTTCCCTCCTAACATCTAGAAACTACTCATTACTAATACATTATAAAAAAATATTTATTAATAATTTCAATAAAGTAATTTAAGTTGAATGTTATACCATTAGACTCATAATTACCTAACGTATAGTTTAATTTGCACCCTTCAATTATTACAATGTCAAAGTTTTAATCACACATCAAAATAATTAATTATATAGACTTAATATTTTATAACCAAAAGACGATTAGTCTCCCATCATATCAATAAATTATTCTGACAATTGTAGGCTTCCCGAGTTCTTCTTAGACTTAACGGCATCCCTTGTAAGCTCTTTGAGTCATTGTTAAACCTCTCATATCATCTTTATAGGCATTTTGCCAATAGATCATTTGACCTACCTCTATCAATGAAATAAAGTTCAACGAAAAAACAAAATTATTCTGACGATATTCGAGAGCTGTGATTGGTGTGATAACAATGGTGTTGAAGATATCAAAAGATTTCACCATTAGCTTTCCAGAGGCTGTGTTTGGTTTAACGAAAATTTGGTGGAAAGGAAAATTTGAGGGAAAATAGAAAAGAAATGAAATTCTTGGAGGATTCCATCTAATTTTTCCTTATTTGGTTTCATTAGGAAAATGTCAAGGAAAATTGTTTGGAATCCATTTCATTTTTCATGATCATGGAAAGTTTTATGAAAAAATATGTCAAAAATATCAATATTTCATCACTTCATACATTGAATTTGATGAAATACATTGCATTTGTTTAAAAATTGATTATTTGTTTGAAATAATTTGATTGGATTGATTTGTTAGAGATAAGAATTATATTTTCCATTAAATTTTTCACTTAATTTTCTTTCCCTCATATTTTCCATCTAAACCAAACAATAATTTTCCATCAAATTTTCCTTTCCTCCAAATTTTCCCTAAACCAAACAAACCCTCGCTGTTGCATCTGGTCCAAAGTTATAGAAAGAAAACACCTCATGAGAGGGTGTGAATGGTACGTAGGGTTCCGGTTAATGCATTGATTGTTGATTTATTTGATTGTTGATTTATTCAGGATCATTTAATGTTAATTTGAGTATATTAAAAAGGTATTAATTTGAGCAGTTAAACAAATTTAATAGAAATAAGATTAATGTTTTTTTAAATTTCATGCAAAAAGGAAATATAGTATAGTATTACTTGTGAACTAATTTTTTATTTATTATGATAAAAAATTGATTAATGTTTGATGTTTTAAGATAGTTACTGATATTTAATATGTATTGAAAATTTTTAAGTGACAAATTGAAATAAACAAATAGATTCAATTAAGTGTCATGAAGTCTCTGATTTCAAATAGAGATAGAAAATATGAAGTACTCCTTTTGTTTTCTTCTTTTACATGTCACTTAATCAAATTTCTTTATCAATTTTTACTTATCACTTAGTAATATTTTTCAACACGTAGTTAATATATATAATTACTTTAAAAAGTCAAACATTAATGATTTTATTATCATAATCAATAAAAAAGCAGTTTCACACCAGTAATAATTAATCAATTCTATCTTTTACACAAACTTCTGAAAATACACATTAAATTCTTACCTATTAAATTAATCTAATCGCTAACATTAAATATCACATTAATCTATTCAAATTAACCTTAAATAACATGTAGGGCAGAGTGAATATGTTAACTTCACATTTAGTGCATATGTTTTCTGGTTAATGATTAGTTGTTGGAAGCTTGATAAGTTGATGGGAGGCCACTTGCATAGCCCTTACAATGATTAGAGCCATTATGAGCAAACACATTTCCTTCATCAAATATACTTCATCTATTCTCTTTTACATATTACTTAACCGATTGTTTTGTCCACTTTTATTTATCATTTACCAATTTTCAATGCGTATTTAATATCAATAACTACCTTAAAATGTCAAACAATAATAACTTTATTATCATAATCAATAAAAAACACATTTCTCACCAGTAATCATCTATCAATTTTATTTTTTGAAAAAATAGTCCAACTGCTAGCATTAACTTCACCTTAATTTACTGAAATTAACCTTAAACGACATGTATTAAAGGACGGAGAGGGGGTATTCATATTCATAGGTGCGGGCGCTAATCTAAGCAACTCAATGTGGATGAATATGGTGAGTTGAAGGTTAATCTGTTACTAGATATATATGCGATGGTGATCTGGTTATTTTATTTTATTTTGTACGTTGATTAGAGGAGGGAGGATATGCTAGCTGTACGTGTGAATGAAGCTAGCCTTCATCTCCGCCATTTTGGTTGGAGAATGTCACCGACACACGTTGGGCAGAGTGAATTAAGTGGTGGGGGGCATATATGCCAATCATCATCTGTCGACTCTCGTCCCCACTCCTACTCTACTTGCATCGACTAAGACGACACCCCATGTGATGTGTCTCTGCTACGTAATAGCTAGTATGATTTGATGATCGATCACTTAAGAATGTATGTGCTGCTGCGGACGGACACCTAGCTAGTTACGTGGATGCATGCCTGATCGCTCAACGAAGACTCAAGTTTCTCTACCTACCTGAGCAGCTGAGCTGTATGGCGTGGACTCCCCAAGCATGTGAAATGTCCATGAAAATGGATGGGACGGACACTACTCTCAGAATTCTGATACACACTGAATCATCCAATAGAATCAATATATAGATGAGCGCTTTATTTCAGCTGGATAATACAATTAAAAACGTACACATGAATCTCTTTCTCTTATTACACACACACAAGTGGCCCTCGACCGTCTAATTAAATAGTAGCATACAACATCGATCACTTCCCTTCTTTTCGATCGATTGATAAACTCGATCTCAACAACTGATGATCGATCATATATATATATAGCTAGCTGATGCTGATCGATGGTGGTGGTGTTTAGAACTTAGAAGAATCTAGTCGTCCTAGGAGATGATGGAGTAAAGATGGATGGGGGAGGAGGAGAGGGTCGGAGGTCAATTTCTTGGGTCCATCCGGTTCGGTCCTGAATGTGTAGGTGCCAGTACGTCTGGGCTACTGCATCTGGGTCCATCATCATCATCTTTCCTCTTCCGGTTGACGCTGTTGCTTCTAGGGACCCATGATCCCCTGATCCCACTCCGCTATACTGCTGCTGCTGCGGTAGCTCCTCTACACAAGTTGATGATGGGGATGTCAACCGTGACCTTCCCGTCGAAGACGCAGCAGCTCTGTCAAAACCATCAATTACTTAGTGTCGTCATTTTATTACCTGATTTTTCAAAAATTAATCGACAAACCCCTTTTTTGATCGAACTTCCTTAATGCATAACATAATGAGTAGGTTCACCCATACTTCTACTAGTATTTTCTCACTTTGTCTTGCCACTGTACATCTCACTGAATACAAGTCTTGAAATCCATATTCAGATCAGTTGGTGGATCATGAGGGTGGCTACTGGCTACCGCTGATCCTTAGATCACCGACTCTAACAAAAATTACAAAAGTGAAATGGCATTTGAAGGCACCCTCTTGTTGGTCTAGTGGCTAAAAAAATTGTCTAACAATTCCATGAGTCATAGTTTCGAGCTTTAGCGGTACCTCATGATTCGCCTTGAGTAAGAATGTCATTATCAAAATGGAAAGAGTGTGCGACCAACAAAAAAGAAGACATTTGAAGATTTGCTTCTTCAAGAGACCACACACTACTTAAATACAGTGGTGTCATCATTCGGTTCAGTTTGGTTTTTAATAAAAAATCAAATCAAATTATTGGTAACCAGTTTGAAAAATTAGAAACCGAACCAAACCTTTAGTTTTAAAAAAACTAAATCAAATCAAATCACATGGTTCGATTCGGTTCGGTTAATTTTTTTATGAACTTTATTGATTAATTTAACTATTGAATAGGAGAATCTTCATATTAAATCCTAATTTTGTTCGGTTTGGATCGGTTCGGTTTGAAGAAAATTGAAAACCGAACCAAATCATTAGTAATCAGTTTTTGAAATTCAAAACCGTAACCGAACTACTAACATTTCAAACCGAACCAAACCTATCGGTTCACTTCAATTTAATTCGATTCATATATTTATCAATTTTTATTTATAGAGGACAAAACGGACAACTCCATTTTGGATAAAAACAAGAACTTGGTAATAAAGAATTTTGGATCCAACCACAGCCATCACTAGTCAGAAACTATTTCATTTTAAACTTTCACATGTGCCTCCAATCTCCTAACACAATAAACTAATCCCCTTTTGTCCCTGTACCTGAACCAGTCATCTATAGTATACTGCATCGGAAAAAAATATACATTACCTGGGAGGTCCTATGATACCATCAATGATGACATGCGCAACGTGCACACCCAGTGGCTGGAACTCTCTAGCCAGACACTGCGACAAAGCTCTCAGTGCAAACTTCCCACAGCCTATGCCACAGAACCCGCCGTTAAAATCGATCATCCATAAAAACGTAGAGCAATAATCTGGATATCCATATCCAAAACTAGCCAACAATTTTCAAACAGCAAATGGACAAAAGGACGATCTTAACTTAACAGTAGTAAACTTTTCTAGCTATGTATACCTAAAACAACGTACATAGTTCAGTATAACCGGCCGCTCCGTTCAGAGAGGCAGCGCATCCCGTGAAGAGTATCGTCCCTTTCCCTCTCTCCACCATCCCCGGTAAAACCTGCATCATCTAATAAGCTTAGACTGTGTTTGGTTTACGCTGAAAATGACAAAATTAAGGAAAATGTGAGGATAGGAAAATTACTTATGAAATTCATTTTCATTACCGAAGAAAATAACAACCAAAAATTACCGAAATGCTATTTTTTATCATGAACCAAAAAATTTCTATATGCTAAATTTTTTTCTTACTTTTTCCAGTTTTCAATATCAGTTCATACAATTTTTTCAAATTCAAACAAGACTCTATTTGATTTTGGAAAAATATGAGAGAAAATTCAGATGTAAAATGAATATCTACATATTTTATATCTTTTTTTTTTTCGTTCAGAGATGAAACATTGCAAAGATAACTATCCGAATATTTATCGATTGAACTAAAATTTTTATTTAACTAAAATTTTCGTGATTTTTTTATCCACCTACTTTCCCTGTCTTCGTCTTTTTCTTCTCATTTTTCCCTTAACCTAGAGAAATCGAACTTTTTCTCATCTCAAATCGGCGCCCTATCAGATCCTAAACATAATCTGAAATCCATAATTTTCTCTGTGGCCAGGAATCAGTGAAATTTGCGGCGCACAAGAGAACAAAAATGATATGATTTAAAAATAATTGATGACTGACTTGCTGAGCGCAGTGGAAGGCGCCGACGGAGGAGACGGCGAGGGATTTCTCGAACGACGGGACGCGGATGTCGAAGAAGCTGGCGGGATTGCAGCTGGAGGAGGAGTAGGCATTGTAGACTAAAACCTCCACAAAGCCGAGCGACAGCACTCCTTCGAAGGCCTCTCGGACGCTTCTGGAGTCGGAGCAGTCGATCCTGATAGCGAACACCTGGCCTTTCTCCTCCCGCGCTATCTCCTCAGCGAATCTCGACAGCCTTCCTGCAAAAAAACCAAAACTCATAATCACTCACCGTCCGAACAACCGGAATCCGGCGCGATGGAATACCTAACCGAGTTCTTCCGATGAATTAGGCAACTGGAGATTGGGAGAGAGTTGAGTAGAGTGGAGGATACTGACCGAGGTCGGAGGCGAGAATGGCGACGGTGTAACCTTGGTGAGCGAACTTGCGGGCGATGGAGCGGCCGAGGTTTGGTCCGACGCCGACGACGGCGGCGATGCCTTTGGATGAGGACGAGCTGGCCATGTTGCGCATTGTTATGGTTATGGCCGCGGTGAAAAAAACGTGAGAGAGAGAAAAAGTGCCGCAGAGAAATTAAATAGATTTGGACGCGGTTGCGGTTGTTGTTATTCTGGATTTCTGGTGATGATGATTGGTGGGCTTGTATTGCGTATATACACAAATTTCTAGCTACATAATTTTATTTTATATTAAAAAATTTCAATATATAAAATGCACAAAACTATAAAATTCGATTTTAATATTTTGTATACGAAAAATGCCACTCACGCCAAAATACCAGATTAATGTTTATTTGATTTTTTTCATCTTAATTAAAATGTGTGAAATGATTGGAAAACAAGTGAATAAGAGAAATTTAGCTTGAAATTTCAGTTTATAATTATTTCGTTGTAATAAAAAATATTACAAAACATCATATATATTTGTTTTACAATTAATTTTTTATATATAAATATAAAAGTTGTATTTTGTTAGCTGCAAGTGTCAAATGGTTATAAAAAATAAGTAGTCATGGATATATCATGTTAGGGTAAATAAGCTACGAATCCTACCGGCTAAAATGACATTTTGACTCATGTTTAGGGATTTTAGGGTTTTATGATTCAAAGTGTCTAATATTTTAGAGTTTCTAGCTACGGTTTTGAGGGATTTTATATTGTTTATTTTTGTAGTATTTTTAGAATTTTAGGATTAAGGGTATGTTCGGTAGCGATCCCAGTATTAATAGTAACGAGATAAATAATTCTACCTATTTTGGTGGGTTAAATAATCTTTATTTTTAAAGCTAAAATATATTTCTTTGTATTATTAATACTTATCATAATTTGAACTAAACACGTTAGATTATTATTAATTATCCAATCTCACTCTTAATCCCAGCTACCAAACGTGGGTTAAGAATTTTAGAGTTGTGAATCGACGTCGTTTTGAATGAGTTTGAAAATATTAAAAAAACACTAAAAATATGAAATTCTGAAATCAAAAAATCCTAAAATAATAAAAATTCTAAAACTTATAAATCCTAAATCTCATAAAAATAATTTAAAATGACATCAATTTAGCCTCTATGATATGAACTTATGTATACTGACAAAATATATCCGCTAAGTCCAAAAAATAATTATATTTTGAACAAGATAAATAGACTAAAAGCAAAAATGCAAAACCCAGTAATTTTTTATTTAAAAATCATTTTTTATTTTAACAGTAAATGATTCAATTTTCAACACGTGACAGTAAAAGACCGTACATGTAGAAAACTGTGATTTTAGGTTGGTGTTTTTAGTTTGACGGGTCTAGATTTAAGTCTTTATATTTTATTGATATAATAGAAATAAGAAAATATTGTTTTTTCATGAATTCTTACTTCTATGTATTTTTCTTCATTACATTTTTTTGGGTGCAATTTTCTTTTTAAAAATCATCGTGATATATTTTCACATCTAATTAACATGTAGTGTGGAAAATTGCTGGCATCATGTGTGTTAAGTAACATGCCCTAAAAGCCATATTAAATTTAATGAGCTTGACGTGCGTGATTTTCAAATTGAAACTCACCCGTTAAAATTCATGAACCACATATGCCCACATAGCCTTTTGGATTCGAGTATGGCAATGTGCGTATTTGGAGGCCGGCAGCTGTGGGCCGGAGCCACTGAGGGCAATGAGATCGGCCGTTTCTGAATTTCACCTAAAATAATTATGTTTATGTGAAAAATAAAATTTAAAAAAAGTTATATACATAAAAAATAAATTTACATGTTTAATTTCAATTAAATTTTTAATTTTGTCTCCCAAATTCAACCAAAATTTTAGTTACGTAATTTTGCCTCCCAAAAAAAATTCTAAATCCGTCACTGCGGCAGCTTTGCCGTTCAGAAATAAACACAAGTGAAAGAAATACAAACTCAAATTCTTCAATTTATCTATTCAGATAATGAATTAATTATACATTAAAAATTGATCATGTGATAGTTTTTATTGATGGTATTCATTGTGTCTGTTAAAAAAATCAGTCAAATCTATGATACGACATGTGGAATACTTTTCAAGAGCGTTAAGATTTTTGGATTTTAGAAGTTTTAATATTTTAGTATTACTACAATTTTATAAATTCAGATGTTTAGTGTTTTTAATATATTTTTAAAGCTCACACAACCTTGAAATTTAAAAATCTTAAAAGACTCTAACTACTAAAGTTCTAAAAATATAAAAATTCTGAATATTTCTCTTATCCGTAGAAACCCAGATCCGAATTCTGACGTTGGCGGCTCCAGGGTCACATGAGACCTATCTTTCAATCTAACTCGACTATCATGGTTAAATCAAAATTTGAAGCCTGCTTGAAACTTAAAAACCATGAATATCCTAATATATTTCTTCTTAAAAATAGTTCAAAACACCAATAATATTGTTTAATGAAAACTACCTACTGGTCTGTCCCTTTTGTTTTTTTAGTAAAATGTTACATTATTATTCTTTTATCTCTCTTATAATTTATTCATATTATTGTTAACAAATACATCAAAAATGTCAATTTCCCTGGACACAGGGTTTCTTTTTATGGCATTCCGAGGCCACATGCATACCACATTTAGCCTTCTGATTCTTTCAAGGAAGTCAGTTGGTTGCCACATGCGGACCACATTTAGGCTTCTGAATCTCTTAAGGAAGTCAGTTGGTTGCCACATTTGTACACTACATTGTGTGTATTCTCATATTTATAATCTTATCAATCCCAATTATAATTTCATAGTTTAATATAAATTATTTATATTCTCATCGCTAGAGATGAGATAATTCCTCCTGTTTAAATTCGTGTTTCCTTTCCTTGTTACTAATATTTATGTGAGACCAATTTGATTTTGCTGAGTTGCTGCAAAGCAACTCATGTATATTATTAGTAAATGTTAGGATCAAAATGAAATCAGATATGTTTTAACGGTTGGGAATAACCCGCACAAATATAATTTTATATTTTCGAACCATGCATCACAAATTCGGATTCAGAACGACAAAAAATCAATTTCATGACTTTCGCTATAATTCGAAAGAGCAAATAATGGATCAGGATTACTCATTTTTTAAAATTTAATTATTATCAATCCAAATCTCAGAGATAAATCCGTATCCGAATTGAGAAATCCGAAAGCATAAAAAGAAACGAAGAAATAGTAGTGTAATATTTGTGTCGTTTGATCTTGTTTGACGAACAGGACAAGTGACGCATCTCTAACTATATCCACACATGGGTGTGTTGGGTACAGTGCCTTGTTGAAGTACTAATTCATCCCTGAAAAACTTTGACCTTCTCTCACTACTATGTTTTTACTACCGCATTACAAATTGTGACATTACATGAAAGCAGAATAATCAAACTTCTATATATAGTGAGAACTTGGCTAATTTGGTTCAGACCAAACCCAACAATTAGGTTATTAGGTCTGGGCACATGGGTCAAATTCAGTGGGTATTATCCATAAGTTATATCCCATGATTATTTTGAAACTAGACAATGTTCGAACCCAGTGTCGTATTGAGTCAGTGAGCCTCTACCACACAATACTTAGATTATCCTACATCACTAATTAATTAAGTTGCTAGTGATGACACGCAATTGTCACGCATAAGTGCTAGCGACAGTGAATTTTATTAGGATAGAATATTTGTGAGTGAGGTAAAAATCTACATGTTTGTTAAGTCTATGCGTTGTAAAATCGAGTGAAATACAAACACATTAAGTCTAATTATAAATTACTTAACTTCAAGTGTCGACATGAAAAAGAAGCAAGAGTGATTATTTTCAATGTCATCTTAAGATCATCATGAAGAAAAATTCAGTGATGTTCACTGTGAGCACATATGAGGGACCTTACACATGTGAATCATAAGTGATTCCAAATGACAACATATATTTGAACAAAAACTTCATTGGATGAGAGATGAAGGGGTTCGTCTAGGAAATTTTATTGATTTCGCACAAATGTGAATACGATGTGATTCCAAATGACAACTTACATCTGAACAAAAATTTCATTGGATGAGAGATGAAGGGATTCATCTAAAAAATTTATGGATTTCGCTTGTCTAGATTGTGAATTATTTTAGGTAGACGTACGTATACAAAATCTCTTATATGAAAGATTGGAAAGCGTGTGAAAAGGCATTGTCCAACTTGTTTGGAGATTTAGAGGAGTATTTCAAAATTTTGCCCAAATACATGAAAACGCCCCAACAGATGAATATTGGGACAGTTATCTACAAGTGGAAGATGTATGAAGATATGAAATAGTGTATGTGGATAGAGTTTTCTAGGCATTCGCCCCCACAAATTAGGATTTCAGACATTGTCGGTCTGTTTTATCGGTTAACAAAATACATTTGTATGAGAAGTGGAAGGACACATTGTTAGTTGCGGTCTCCCCTGATGCGCAAAATTTGGTGGTCCAAATTGCATACACTTTGGTGGAGAGTGAGACCATTGATAAACGTGAGTGGTTCATGAGGTACCCTTAGATGGGTGTCACCAATAGATTTGTTTGTGTGTTATTTAAGATCACCATGCGAGAATTCTTAAAGTTATGATGATGCCTGATTGGTCTCCTCTAAGATCATGCGATAAAGTGTGTTGTGGGCATTTTCAAGGTAACTTAATAACACGAGTCTGAAACAAAAAAGTTTAAAATTTATTGGATGTCATTGCTTATCAGATGCAGTCGAAGGTATTCAAAGATAAGTTTAGACAACTCATTAGAATATCAAAGATTCATACACGGAAGATTGCGCGACGGTCGGTTTTTGGGTGTAGATGTTGATTCTAAGAGAATTAGAGAGAGAAAAAGGGATCATGAAAGAAAACACATCTGCATTTTTGAATTTGATCCGACTGATATTTGAAATTGTGATTGAATCTATTCAAACGACACCGTTTTTTTTTAAGTTGGACAGTGGTCACAACATTTATATCCAACCTTGGTTTAAAACCGGCATAGGAAGAAGCTGAACGATTGTTTTAAAAGACGGTTTCAACTTAAGCATCAACTGTCGCTTCAGACCGCGACTATTCTTCTACCAAAACCAGTTTGGAACTGGTGCTCTTCCACGTGTGCGGCTGATTAGGCAAAAAATCTACTAAGCCTCCAACATTTGTTTTATAAGGCAGTTGAACTTCATGAGACCACCGTTTGAAATAATGTTCGATCAAAAATAGGTCAATTCAAAAAATCTCTCTTGACTGAGGTTATTCAAGACATTTTTTGTGCAAAAGGATCAAGTTGATAAAATAATTCCAATTAATATTTGGTGATCCCATAATCTGATTTGATGATTCACGGTATAAGTGATAAGAAATCAAATTGTAAATTTGAGAAAGTGAGCATTTGAATACTATATTTCCTTTTTTTCTTTAAATCACAAATCACCTTTCTTTTTTTAATTTTTTTTTTGGTGGATAAGAGTATTCATTACACATCAACTCAGTCATCAATGAGTTGCAAAATGATTGTGAGATCAGATATCTTCAACGTGGCTTAAACTACGAATTTCGAATTTCATGATAACTCATTCAAATACATGTCAGATGTGTGACTAGGATGTCTTTAGATAAACTTGAGCTACTTGTTTTTTGATTCAAAGCCAAGAATCTTCTCACCCCAACAATGATCGGTCCACAACTGTCATTTTTTTTTAAATACTAACTTTTTTTATACAGTCGGAGTACCTTTACGTTAGAAATTTTTAGATGGACAATGAAATTACGTTAGTCACATAGCGCATTGAAAAGTCAAAAATTTTTCAAATCTGACAGTAAATTCATACATGCTGCTTTGACTTTTTAACTGGTATGTAACGGTTTCTATTAATGATGTTTACAATCCACGTGATGAACTATATCCAATCAAAAATCACTCTCTTTGGTTTTGGTGGTAGGATCCTTTATCCATATGAAGAGCTTATTGATGGAGTCAACTAACTTTCCAGTAAGGCAAAGCTGGCTGCTTCCTTTGCAGGATCTCTCTTCCACCAAGAAATTTAAAACGAGAAGGAATCCGCTCACCAAGAATTTATTGAGTAGGAACCCGCACGACTTCTCTCAATCATTGAGAATTGGGGGACCATTTACAAAACGTCGTTTTCTGATTATTGTTCCTTCACAGAAATGAAGAATAAGAACAAGAGCCGAATCCCCACTGATGCTCAAATGGCAACTGTCTTTCATTACACTCCAAGTGGAAAAACTACATGTTTATGCGAGGAATTACGCTTCCAGCCTCGTTGAAACGAGTGATTCTTAAATGGATTATATTCATCACGTGCGCATAATTCTGATCAAGTGTCTCTGTGTGACATTTGTGGCGAATAATAATCTACTTTCTTATCAAAGACATTTTATGATTCATAATTCATAAATATATATGTTCAAATCGCCTGATTAGTATGAAAGCTTCGATACTGACCCGAATTTGTGTGAGATCGAGAATAAAACAGACAACAACAAGTATGAAGTTTCTTCATCCTTCCAATACCTACGTTCCGATCAGATTCGAATTCATCTAACTGGCCAAAAATGATTAGCTGATGCGCCCATACATTTTCAGATGGACCCATGAGATCTAATTCCATTTATCGGCATTGAAGGACCATATGATACATACACTTGCCCAATCTCTCTATTGTGTATGAATCCTTTTCTAGCTTCCCTAGCAACGAGGTTAGGACCACCTTCCCCGGTGTT
This sequence comes from Kalanchoe fedtschenkoi, assembly GCA_002312845.1. Classification (NCBI taxonomy): domain Eukaryota; kingdom Viridiplantae; phylum Streptophyta; class Magnoliopsida; order Saxifragales; family Crassulaceae; genus Kalanchoe; species Kalanchoe fedtschenkoi. The sequence goes on from NQLW01000060.1 coordinate 1,238,058, forward strand.
TATCCATCCGCGGATTATCTGCCCGGAAAAATCTGACCTTAAACTTTCTCGGATCGGATTTGGCCCCGAACCCTTTAGAATTAATAACATGAAATTTTTCTAACACCCATCATCCGGAAAATGTCATCCATGTCAAAAAATAAATCATAAGCTCAATCCATACTCATATACTCATGTTTAATTTCAAAGTACTGAATTGAGTTGAATTGAAGTATAAATGATATCTTATGTAAAATAAGTATATTGTCTATTTTATAAAATTAATTAAAAATAGTAATAGTAATGAACATGGTAAAATGCTCACAAAAATATGAGCTTTAGTATCATCATAAGGGTTTGAAATAATATTTCAAAAGTATTCGTGTTGGCAGATCGGCTAGCTCCGCTGAAAATACAGATTTAAAGGTAATCCTTTTGAACATTAGTTAAGAGTTTAATCATTAGAACCACACTCGTTCGTCAATATTATACTAAGTTAAGATAAATTAAATTAAGCTATAGCTAAACTCGTTTCTCTCAAATTTATTGAAATAATAAAAAAAATATTGCCAAATTTAAAATTAGGTGAATAATAAAGAAAACACAGCCGCTTAAAATAATAACTATCACATACATTCAAGGGCCATATAAACGGGCCAAAGCCCATTAAGCACTTAAGTCATTAACGGGCCAAAGCCCAACTTCACGAGCCTGAATAATATTCGTAATTCGTTTGGCAAAAATAAATAAGAAATAAAAAAATTCGATCGTTTTCTTCTCAGCGAGTCATATGTTCGTCGTCTCCGTCCAAACGTCCGATCTCACACTCGCCGGCGATCTGCTCCTCAGACGAGACCTCGCACTTCGCATATCATAACGCAAACAGGTAGAAACACGTCATCGTCAGCATCTTGGTTCTCTTTTTCGGATCAACTTCGGATCTGACTTGCACAATTAACATTTTCTATGATTTTGATAGTTGCAGCATTTGGTTTGCTTGATTACCGGTTTGATGGAGTAAGTTGACGATCCGTGTAGGTTTTGAATTTTGAGAAGGTTCGATGGAGTGGACGACAGTGCAGCATCTGGATCTGCGGCATGTGGGGAGAAGTGGGAAGCCCTTGCAGCCTCACGCAGCTGCATTTCATCCCACTCAATCCCTAATTGCTGCTGCTGTAGGGACGTATATCATAGGTTAGGATTTTTCTGTGCTGAATCTTGAGTTTGTGTTGCTTGGTTTATGAAATGAATTTGGTTTCAGAATTTTGAGGTTTGCTGGAAGATATGAGTGGTTAGAAATGAGGTGATATTGCATTGGTAAATTAGGTTTCAATGGCCTTCAGGTTTGATCTTTGCAGGTCCCGTACCAATGCCTGTATTTGTTACTGCTAATGCAGGCATTATGCGGAACTCTCATGTGCAATGGGTTTTGCAGATCAAAATTTTAGTGGTTATTTATATGTATCATGCTTGGGGAGACTTGTCATTCAGAAAGCATAATGGTGCCCTTGCATCAAGTTAATAATTTTGTGTGTGCAGAATTTGATGCATTGACGGGGTGCAAGATCTCATCCATCGAAATTGGATCTCCAGTTGTTCGTATGGCATATAGTCCGACAAGTGGTCATGCTGTGATTGCTATACTCGAGGTTAATGCTACGATACTCATTTAACTTTCATGTTCTTATGATATGAGGTGTTATCATATACACACGTAGCTTTAGAATAAGTTCTCATAGCCTAGTTTTCTTACTAGTAGAAAGGTCTTACTTTGTGTTAGTTGTCGAAGGAAGTACTCTTGCATGCGAGTTATGCGGTACTGTTTTTTTTTTAATCTCTTTCTCCTCCAGCACTGATTTTATGCAAGCTGGTTTACCGCTAGCTTGCGTATATCTATTATCTGCCTGCATTTTCTGATATCCCACCTTGCGTCTTTATTCTCACCTCTTCTTAGTGATAAAGGTTGTTCTTCTAAGGACTGTAATGGAAACATTCTTGAAAACCAACTGAGCCCATTAAGTCCTCTTTGTTGAAACAAACTATCCCCATCAATGAATTTAAAGTTTCTCTGGCACTTGGCCCATAAACTCCTGTATCACACTCTCAATATATTATCTTAGATAGAGAAAAGGAGCGGGGTGTTGTAGCGATAGGACCACATGATAAACGAGTTCACGGAAGTTGATAGTAACTACAATGCTTATAACAAACACCCGCATGATAAACATGTTTACAGCAGTTATGTTCACTACACAGCAACTAATAAACATCACATTGGACAGAAAGGTGGAAGTCCTTATAAACCCTTTTGAAATTTCCTTTTTCTGGCAGGACTGCACAATTACATCCTGTGATTTCGACACTGAACAAACATGTGTTCTGCACTCCCCTGAAAAAAGGACAGAACACATTTCATCTGATACAGAGGTGCATCTTGCACTAACTCCCCTTCAACCAGTAGTGTTCTTTGGCTTTCATAAAAGAATGAGTGTTACAGGTCAGTAGCTGTCTTTTAGTTCTAATGTTTGTGTTCAGGCATCTTCGATGAAGTGACAGTTACCACAGATAATTTTCAATGGTAATGCCATTTTGATTCTTGTTTAGTTTCTTACCTGTTTCTCCTCTTGTGTATGCCTGAAGTTGTTGGCACTGTCGAAGGAGGAAGGGCACCAACAAAAATAAAGACAGATTTAAAGAAACCAGTGGTAAATCTTGCATGTCATCCTCGATTGCCTCTCCTGGTAAGATTCTATGTGCTTCTAATGTTGGGGTTATTGGCTTAAGGCATTCTTCCTGTTGTTTTGCTGTCTATGTTGAATTTGGTTGTTTAAGGTTTATGATTTGTAACATTTACATATTTTTGTTTTTTTGCTGCTAGTATGTAGCTTACGCAGATGGTCTGGTTCGTGCTTATAACATTCAAACTTATGCTGTTCATTACACATTACAACGTAAGATTTGTCCAACCTCTTAATGCTGGACTAATGTTTGCCATATAATGTTAACTAATGCTGTCATTCTATATTTTTTAAAATTATCACAGTTGATAACACTATTAAGCTCATTGGTGCTGGTGCTTTTGCCTTTCATCCAACGTTGGAATGGATCTTTATTGGTGATAGACGTGGTACACTTCTTGCATGGGACGTGTCAACAGAGAGGCCTACCATGATAGGAATGTATGTGTCATTCTACTCGTTACAGATTTTTAAATTCAGTTTGCAACAGTTTTTTATTCATAAAAAGCAACCTATTTTCCGGTCCACAAGAAGCAGTCTGATACAATAAAACACCGAGTCTATTTAGTTGTATCTATTCTCTTAACACGTAACTAGAGCATGGAGAAAGCCAAGGGTATCTTGCATGTACTGTATGAAGTGTTGCCATTTCTTCTCATGATTTTGTTGGTACGATTAACGACAATTTTGAGTGAGGACTTGGTCTACAATTAAATTTTGCAAATCAGCTTCAATATGTTTTGCGCAAATGAAAGTGTTATGCTATTATGCTTGCATTTGGTAGAGTTATAAATATTCACACTCACAACCATTAGTAATTAGGCTATTATCCATCCATTTACCTTGTGTGATTAATTTTTCAGGTTTTGCTTTTGATAAGGTGTTTGGCTACTATAAATTATTGTTATTGAATGCTAACCAGAAATTTTGTAAGCATAATCAATACTATCTAGGTTTCTATATTTCTACCTTATGTCTCATAAGTTTTAAAATATATTGGTGTTCAGGTTTTTGTTGTGCCAGTTATTTGTGTTCATTTAGTTGTTTATGTACTAGTATATTACAAACATGCAGTATTTAAGATTGATAAGGAAATATTTCAGTACACAAGTGGGATCTCAGCCAATCACATACGTTTCATGGCTTCCCATGATCCGGTCACTTGTCACTCTCTCAAAGGACGGAACTCTTCAAGTATGGAAAACAAGAGTGGTAATCAATCCAAACAGGCCTCCTGTGCAAGCCAACTTTTTTGAGACTGCTGGTAAATAAATTTCTCTTTCTTATATCTTTGATTCTATGACTACATGTTCAAACTAATGATCCATTATTATCATAGTGTAGGTCTATTTGATTTTCTGACTTCATCCTGTTCCATCTTAAGCTTTATTTATTTACTTTTTTTATTGTGGAGTGCTTACATTTGTTTGCACCATATTATTGCAAATCTGTGTTATCATTTTCATTTCTCCATTAATTTTTCCAAGTGATTTGAATTGTAGCTCAATGATCCATTACCACAATCAGGAATATTTAGCAGTCATTGAAGTATCTTAGAATTAAGCGAAGATGATAAATACGTTTAGCGGAAAGGAGGTGGGTGAGGATGGCATCTGTTATCACGAAATTGCTAAATGTGGAATGCATTTTTTGAATTTGTTAGAGTTCACACTAGAAATATGCTCTTGATGTAAAAAGTCATTGGTTGCTGGATTTCAAAAGGTATGTTGGACCTAGTTGTTGGAAAGGAATCTTTGACTAATTGAGTGTTGGATGCATGTTAAGTTTATGTAATCATAGTTCCCGTTATATATTGTCACAATAACTGGTTTTACAATTATTAAATCATTTGCAGCAATGGAATCCATCGACATTCCAAACATTCTGTCTCAGCAGGGGGGAGAAGCAGTGTATCCCCTGCCACGAATTAAGGCTGTAGAAACCCACCCAAAGCTGAATTTGGCAGCAATATTGTTTATGGTTCTGAACTCATTTTTTGCGTATTTAAATGCGAAGTTTGTGTTGTTATAATATTCTAAACAGAAATTCATACTTTTTACAGAATGTGTCTGGTGGAGAAACTTTGAAAAACAGAGCCTCTTTTACTAGAGAAGGGAGAAAACAATTATTTGCTGTTTTGCAAAGTGGAAGAGGATCATCAGGTATTTAGTTATATACTGGACCAACATGTAGGAATTGTGGACAACCCTTATACCGATATCTATGTCTTAAATTATTGTAAATTATGTAAGTGTACAGCAATCTCATTTTTCAAACAAAAAGAAAGCAGAGGAGAAGTAGAACTTTGGAGACTCAGCATTTTCAAATCAATTTAAATGATTCTTGATCAGGATAAAACTTAAAGCTATATTCTACTTGTTTTTTTGTCATTATCGACTCTCTAAGAACATTTACTTGGATCATTAGGTATTTGAATATTGAATTACTTTGGTAGTGAAACATGTTGCATTCTTACCAGTTATCATGTTTGAAAGTGGTTCATGGATAACTGATAGTATTCACTGCTGGTAAAACTTGACGATGCTCTTAGTTCCTTTGGATCCTACTGTATTTGTTCGCTGTGCTTGATTCTCATGATTTGTAGTGGTTTTCTTCAGCATCTGTGTTGAAGGAAAAGCTTGCAGCATTGGGGTCCTCAGGGATTTTAGCTGAACATCAACTTCAAGCGCAATTACAAGAGCATCATTTGAAAGGGTGAGTGTTTTTTCATCTCATTGTCTCCAATAGTAGGGTCTAACTGGTGAGGGAAGGTTTTTTCAGAAGATAGTATTGTGCATCCACGCATGATACGTAGGTACGGTAAATAGGAGAATGCCATGATAACTCATGGCATATGACTTTCCATCTTTAGTTTCATTGACTAAATCATTTTAAAATGGTTCAGACGACATGTTAACACACTTAAAAGTTTTAACGAAATACTTTGGATGAGTGATTTTCTCCTTATGATTAAAACTTGGTTGTATTTTATTGGCTACCCGACAACATTTGCCACTCAACTAAGTATAAAAAATTAACAGCACCAGTGGTGGTTTATCATTTCATTACTGCTGACAAACAAAGTTCCTTATTGGCAGGCAGGGTCAGCTTACCATTTCAGACATTGCCAGGAAGGCATTTCTATACAGTGTAAGCCAAACCTTAGTTTCATTATGACATTATAGCCCTGTGCTACTCAGAAGCATGCCAGAAATGCTGAAGTGAATCTCGCATTGTTGCCGGAAACCAAAGTTAAATGCATTATCAGTCAGAACCATTAGTGCACTTGTCTTTTAATCTCCATTGGGTCAGCTATATATGGTATTTTGATATGTTCATGTGCATGTGATCGAATTAAAGACTAGACATTATCCAACCCTCTTCAAAAAGATTTGATCTGTCAGTCTGTAATGATAAGGTTCATGAACAATGCATTCTGGAAGAGCCACTACAATAGAACCATGGCAGAATTGCTTGCCGTAAAATCACAGTTACTTTTATTGTGATTCCACATTGTGCTGGTAATCCCTAATCCGCAAGCATTCATGTGAACCCTGATGAGATCTGATTGTTATAAACCCGGCTTCTCTGAAACGTTTGCTCATGAAGGCAACCGTATAATTTGTGCTCATGAAGCTGTTATCATTCATTTTGTGTGCCCTGACCTTATTTTTACAGCATTTCATGGAAGGTCATTCAAAAAATGCACCAATATCACGGTTACCTCTCATCAGTATTTTAAATACAAAGCATCACCTCAAGGATATTCCTGTTTGCAAGGTATTTATAGAATGGGTGAAGTGTTTTGTTATGATATTTTCCCCATTTATTTATGTTGTTTATGTTTCTTTCTCTTGACTTATTAACACATTAACAGCCATTTCATTTGGAGTTGAACTTCTTCAATAAAGAGAACCGAGTTCTTCACTATCCTGTTCGTGCTTTTTACATCGATGGCCTCAACCTTGTGGCTTACAATCTTTGCTCAGGAGCAGACAGCACTTACAAGAAGCTTTATAGTTCGGTAATGCTAAAAGTGGTGTTTTCGTGTAGAACAATCGCCAAGCAATGTGCTTAAATTATCTGTTGGTCGTTATGCTTGCATATTTTTTAACAAATAACATGCATACTTAAACCTCATTTTTTCTTAATGTTGCAGATCCCGGGAAATGTTGAATACTACCCGAAGTGTATAGTTTACAGTAAGAAGCGGCATATATTTCTTGTTGTTTTTGAGTTCAGTGGTTCTGCAAATGAGGTGGTGCTTTACTGGGAAAACATGGATCAACAATCAGTTAATAGCAAAACAAGTACAATCAAAGGTCGTATCAGTGGCTAAATTTTGTCTGTTCTCTCCTCTCAATCCTACCTATATATATATTTTCATCTATAGAGATAAACTGATTTATGGATTATGTTCCTCACTTGTTTCAACCATTTGTTGAGAGCTCCAGGTCAAGATGCAGCATTTATCGGCCCCAATGAAAATCAGTTTGTTATACTCGATGAGGATAAGACTGGATTAGCTATGTATATACTACCTGGATTAGCCTTAGAAGACACTGAAAAAAAACTGAGTGAAAGTGTTGAACAAACTCAACCGGCCGATGGTGCGCCTAACTCAATCAAAGGCCCGATACAGTTCATGTTTGAAGATGAAGTGGATCGGATATTTTCTACCCCATTAGGTGAAGTGGATTTTTTGCGTTTATGTTATTTCTTGTTGTTTTCACTGATTCATAAATGACCTTGCATTGTCCTGTCAATTCTAGAGTCCACATTGATGTTTGCTTGTCATGGGAAGCAAATTCACTTAGCAAAGCTTGTCCAGGGATCTCGCATTTCAATTTCAGATGGACATTCTATTTCCACAAAAACGGACGGGAAAAGGTCGATTAAATTAAAAATGAATGAGACCGTGCTACAGGTAAAAATATCTATGTGGGGTGATTGATATTAGTTTGTCTATTTTCATTTCATTTTTTCTGTATAAATTTAGAAAGGAAGAGGCAATTAGTAACAACAATGGTCTGATGTACTATCTGTTAGGAGACTAACATGATGGACTGCTGAATAGTCAGATGGTCCAGTTGTAGGAGAACAATACATATTTTATGTTTTTGAAATTTGAGATAAGAATTAAACTGAAGTCCACCTTATCGGCTGATGTGTTTATCATCACCCGTGTTGCAATCACTATTTGACAACATTTGAGCTGGATTTCAGGTTCACTGGCAAGAGACTCTGAGAGGCCATGTCGCTGGAGTGTTGACCACTCATAGGGTCATGATAGTCTCAGCAGATCTAGATATTTTGGCTAGTAGCTGCACAAAATTTGACAAAGGGCTGCCTTCAATATCCTTTTGAAAAAGACAATTTCAGCTAAAATTTTATTTGTTTTATCAAATGCAATCAAAAGATGAGCACTTAACTTATGTTTACTTTAGATCTCTTTTATGGGTTGGGCCTGCTCTTCTCTTTTCTACTGCATCGGCTGTCAGCATACTGGGGTGGGATGGAATCGTAAGGACCATTCTCTCAATCAGCACACCTAGTGCAGGTATTTTATTTGATCAATTTGTTTGTGCAGTTTTGTTACATCAAAATCAAGTGCAATGTTTATAAAAACTATTTATTTTTATTTTCTGGTCCGTCGCTGTGCTACTTCTAACAAGAGACCTATTACTTCCAATATGCAGTGTTGGTAGGTGCTTTGAACGATCGTTTGTTGCTCGCACAACCAACAGATATAAATCCTCGACAAAAGAAAGGGATTGAAATAAAGAGTTGTCTTGTTGGGCTTCTTGAACCGCTTTTGATTGGGTTTGCCACTATGCAGCAATATTTTGAGCAAAAGATTGATCTTTCTGAAGTGCTATACCAGATAACATCTAGGTAATCCTCTTCATTCATTCTGCTACATTTGATGTCTCAGCTTGATCATGTGGTAATTTTTTACTTAATCTGTGAGGTCCTAGATGAAGCACAATTCGAGTCTATTATATCTTGGTCATATTTGATCCTGTCGGCCCTAAATTTTATCTGAAAGGTGTCTTCTTACGCTACAGGTTTGATAGTTTACGTGTTACACCAAGGTCTCTCGATATTCTTGCTAAAGGGCCACCAGTTTGTGGAGATCTCGCTGTATCATTGTCTCAATCCGGACCACAGTTTACACAGGTGATCTGGGAAGCTAATCTATTATTATAGTTTGCTGTATGTTGATATTGCATCTGAACCTACTGAAAGATTTATAGGTCTTGCGGGGTATCTACGCTATCAAAGCTCTTCGTTTTTCTACAGCCTTGTCTGTCTTGAAGGACGAATTCCTTCGGTCAAGAGATTATCCAAAGTGTCCCCCAACCTCTCATTTGTTTCACCGGTTTCGCCAGCTTGGATACGCGTGCATTAAGTGAGAATTCAAATACTTGATGGCTTTAATTTTGAGTTTATGTTTGACACTAGATTATGTTGGTCATGTTGCTATTGCTTCGTTGAAAGCAGTCAGTGTTGCAATAGTTCTACTTAGGTAATGAGACCTGCCGTTTTATTTGGGTGTGCCATTGATTTCTATTATAGCTTAAAGCTACAGATTTTATTAATTTCTTTATGGCGCATGAAATGAGTTAGCAGTGTTATACCTACTGATTTCTTAACTAAAAATTGGCAACTAGTAGGCACAAAGTCACTCTTTGGCTCCTTCCGAAGTCTGTTTGACTGGTATATACAGCACGGAATTCATTTTGAGGGCTTAAGGCACTTACACCAACTGTGATGTGCTCAGCTGTCACTGTCATAAGATCGCAACTGCAAACTTCTGTGTTTTTACACATTTATTTATTTTTTACTCATCTTAGTGATTATATTACATTTATGGTTGCATAACAGAATGTTATTTGTAGGTACGGTCAGTTTGACAGTGCTAAAGAAACTTTTGAAGTTATCTCGGACTATGAAAGCATACTTGACCTGTTAATATGCCACCTTAATCCAAGTGCAATGAGACGCCTCGCCCAAAAGTTAGAGGAAGAGGGTTCAGATTCAGAATTGAGGCGGTACTGTGAGAGGATTTTGAGAGTTCGGTCCAGTGGATGGACACAAGGCATTTTTGCCAATTTCGCCGCTGAAAGCATGGTTCCGAAAGGGCCTGAATGGGGTGGTGGTAATTGGGAGATCAAGACTCCAACCAATTTAAAAGCCATACCGCAGTGGGAATTGGCTGCAGAGGTCACGCCGTACATGAGAACTGATGATGGTGCAATCCCATCAATTGTCGCAGACCATATTGGTGTGTACCTCGGATCGATTAAAGGTAGAGGCAACATCGTAGAAGTAAAAGAAGATAGCTTAGTGAAAGCAATGGCACCTGCTGTAGGCGATGCCAAGGTTAACGGTTTCCAGTCTTCTCTAACTAAAATTCCATCCAACAAGTCCAAGGATCTTCCGTCCACCGGTGCAAAGGTCGAGTCATTGATGGGTCTTGAAACCCTCATGCAACAAACCAGTGGTAGTTCCAATGTTGCGGATGAACAGGCAAAAGCTGAAGAAGAATTTAAAAAATCATTATATGGTCCTACCGATGGCAGCAGCAGTGATGAAGAAGGGAATTCAAAATCTAAAAAATTGCAGATCAGGATACGTGATAAGCCTGCTTCTACATCTGTAGATGTGGATAAAATTAAGGAAGCTACCAAGCAATTCAAACTTGGTGATGGTCTAGGTCCGCCTATGAGTAGAACCAAGTCCATGACCCCGGGCTCTCAAGATATTGGCCCATTTCTACCTGTGCCGAATCCTACAACAAGTGGACCTGGGATGGTTCCTGGTGCTTCCGACCCCTTTGGAACCAGCTCGTTGGCGCCACCTGCACCAGTGTTGCCTCCTCCTCCAGGTGTTAAGGGTGTTGGAGTTACTGCTGGGCCTATCCCAGAAGATTTCTTCCAGAACACAATTCCATCCTTACAAGTTGCTGCCGCGTTGCTGCGCCCTCCTGGTACATATATCTCAAAAATGGGTCAAAACGTACAAACAGCTGACAATCAAGGACCACAAAATCAGGCAAATGCACCTCAAGCCGATATTGGGCTTCCAGATGGTGGCGTGCCTCCTCAGCAACCTGCTAATCAGTTTGAATCTGTTGGACTGCCTGGTGGTGGTGTCCCGCCACAGTTCGTGGGGCAAACTGCCAACTTACCCCAAACTCAAGTTCAGACAGCTCAATTCCCTGCCACCTCACAGCCTCTTGATCTAAGTGTACTCGGAGTGCCCGCTGCTGAGGCTGCTGGGAATCCTGTTCGTCCTGCTTCTCCTCCAACATCTGCACGTCCAGGGCAGGTATAAATATCCTGAAAATATTACTGCTGCAGATTATTGTTTCAGAACATTGTTACTCAGAATTTACCCACATCAGTCTCTATGTGATGAATCTGAAATATTCTGATTTCTTTTTTTTGTTGTGGAGCTTATTCAGTGCAAGATGTTGGATTTTGGAGCATGCCTGTTGTTGTAAAAATTTTCTAACTGCTTTTTAATACCTATTTACAGGTTCCACGTGGAGCCCCTGCTTCAGTATGTTTCAAGACAGGCCTTTCCCACCTCGAGCAGAATCAGTTGGCAGATGCATTATCATGTTTTGATGAAGCTTTTCTGGCTCTGGCTAAGGACCAATCTCGTGGTGCGGATATTAAAGCTCAAGCAACCATCTGTGCGCAATACAAAATAGCAGTCACACTTCTTCGAGTAGGATTTCTATTTACTTTTCCATTGCTCTCTAACTCCTAAGAAATGTTAAGCTTAATTGTGACCCCATTTCTCTCCCCACCCCACCAAGGACCAATCTGACATTATTTTCTTATTTTTAGCACACAATTTCATGCTTTATTGGACTTGTTAAACTTTTTAACTTGGATAGCCTAAATGCAAGAGTAGGAAAATCTATTTGAATGAGATGATTCTAGTGATGCATTAATGATTCTCTTGTATGGGATCCCTTCAAAGCCAGAGGTTTTAAAAGAACGTAGCTTTAGTGCTTTACTTGTAGATATGCTCATATTTATTGCCACCCATCATATATCATCTTGTGTTTGTGAATATGCTGTCATCTGACTTGTGCACATTTACTGTAGGAAATTGGACGCCTTCAAAAGGTTCAAGGTGCAAACGCTATCAGTGCCAAAGACGAGATGGCCAGATTATCGCGCCATCTTGGCTCCCTACCGTTGCTGGCCAAACACAGAATAAGCTGTGTCCGGACCGCTATTAAACGAAACATGGAGGTGCAAAACTATGCTTACTCAAAACAAATGCTGGAGCTTCTTTTATCAAAAGCACCTCCTGGGAAGCAAGATGAATTGAGAAGTCTAGTTGACATGTGCGTCCAAAGGGGTCTGACTAATAAATCCATTGATCCGATGGAAGATCCTTCCCAGTTTTGCTCTGCTACATTAAGTCGCCTATCCACCATAGGATACGATGTTTGTGATCTCTGCGGTGCCAAATTCTCTGCCGTCAATGCCCCAGGCTGCATTGTTTGTGGGATGGGAAGCATCAAAAGATCCGACGCACTTGCTGGGCCTGCTCCTGTTGCATCACCATTCGGCTGATATAGCATTGCTCTTTCCCCCATACCATTTTTTTCCAGCCAGCCATGACGTTATACAAGTTTATTGACGACCATTATGCATCAGCCTAACACATGCCCAGGAAGCTGTGTATTCTCTTTCCGTAGTAGCAGTATTTTTGTGTTAATAGTATTGCATCTTCATCAAGACCTTACTGTATTAATTGTATGATCATTTGTAAAAAAAACTGCAAAACCAGGTAGCCAGTTTTCCATGGAGAGCTTGTCTAGGATGTAACTTAGGTTGTATTTCATTTGTTCGGTTGATCGTTGGTGGTTCTGTTTAAAGCAAGTTTGAGTTCGGACCTCTTGTGTGTGTTTTGTTACTTTTAACATTTAGGCTGTGCTTGGTTTTGAGAAAATTTTGAGGGGAAATTTGACGGAAAATTAGTAAAATTTAATATTTAGTTTAGATGGAAAATGAGAGAGAGAAAATTAGGTGGTAATTAGTTGGAAAATATGATTTTTATTTCTAACCATCTGATTCGATATACTTCAAATTTCAATGTATCGGATAACCACTTTTTTTATCAAGTTTAATGTATATGATCAAATTTGATAACACATATATGACGTAATAAGATCAAACTATCATATTCTCTTTAACCCATCAACTTTATATAATGAATTAAGTCACATGTGTCATATTCTCTTTAACCCATCAACTTTATACAATGAATTAAGTCACATGAGTCGATAATCATTTGGTATGAGAGGCCAGAGTATGTTGGATATGAGGAAAACTGATGAGATTGAAAATATAAAGATGGATACAATGTTTTCAAAAAAAATTTCATGAAACTTTTTATAATAATGAAAAAGGAAATGTATTCCACAATATTTATTGTATATGTTTGTTATACAAATTTTTAATAATTATATTATTTTATTTCTTATATGAAAAGTGTAATCAATATTTATTTTAAATATTTGTCACAAAAGATTTAATATATTTTATAATATTACATTATATATGAAGGTTTTGTTCAATATTTACCATAAATATTAGTCATACAAAATTTTAATATATTATATTATTTTATGTTTGAAATAGCGCATTTTGCATGAAATTTTTCATGGCCATTGAAATGATTTGTTCATATATTTCTACAATGCCTTGTGAGTTTACAGCTGTAGAAGAGCAATTTGGTCTTCTAGCAAATAAGTTCCTATGTAAGAAGAACACAACTTCAGCATGAAATGAAGGAATAGTTACATAAGCCACAGGGGAAGCACTGAAAGACGCGGCCGAATAAATGGCAAAGCTCCTGAGGATCTGGCGAAAGCACTCTCTCCAGAACCAAGTGAAATAGCCTGGTGACACGAAAAAAAACTGACGAATAAGAGCCTCACCGTCATCACATGACGACGGCTATGGTCTATGATGTGAAATTTTTATTTTGCCGTCATTTAAGAAAAAAATTTGCAAGAAAGATATGAAATATGGACCAGCAGACATGTTGAAAATAGAAACATACCAACAGTCCCACCAGCCACCCGCATCTTCTACGAATCTCCTCAGTCCTCAGCGGTGTTCTGAGGCTGAACCCCGCCGACACGTCCACTCCGATTCCCCGCTGCCCACATCATTGCTTCGTCGAGAAAATCTGAATTATCCATCAGACACTAACATCTTCAAGGGCACAGTGTGATAATACAGAATGCTTGAGAGAAGTTATTCAAAATGAAGTAACAGAGAAAAAGAAGAAGAGGCAAGAGCAAAAGCCAGATGAGGCACTTTAAATGAACAGTTACTATCAACAGTTCCACGGCCGAACTACCACTATTTTCTCGATTATAGTCCGAATTATCGACAAGGGTGCGAGAGAAAAAATTTGGACTGATTCTCTAAAATAAAATTTGCAGTTACACTCCTAAACTAATATTATTACTAGACTTAGATTTGTATGGGAAAATTATATCTTTTGGTCATCAGACTAAATCATATTGTTTTGACTGCATACGCAAAATGACATCTTTTCACACTCAATCAACCCTAATCCTAAACAAATTTAGTAAGATCAATTGTATTAATGAATCAAATAAATTGATTTCAAGCATCATCTTAAATCAGTCCAAAACTTTTTTTCATTGCATCTTTTTTGACCGTTAAGATAGTTCGAACCTAATTGAGGAAGTAGTGATAGTTCAGAGACCCTTGTAATATTTTTTCCTACTGATAATGAAAGTAATGCTTTGCGGCAGTGAAGCACACATGAATAGCAGTTGACTAGGTACATTCAACAAGCAAGAAACATACACCACAATCTGCAAGATATTTCTTCTCCAAATTAACCAAGTACGGCAAACTCACCAGTACCGGTAGTTGACCAGGAAATGAAATTCTAGCATTCCCTTGAGTCTCACCTGACGCAATTCACAAGCCACCGCTACCGTCTTACTTGTACAGAAACAAAAACCTGCATCACAATAAAAAAGCCATCCGGATGTAGTTTGCATGGCTGCTTTAACTGCCCACTGAATCCTGGATGGTTGGATTTTCGAAGCTTCTGCAGGTGATATAAGGATAGAAATAACATAAAATAAAAATAACCAAACAAAAGAGGCCAAAGTTCCCTAAAGAAATATCGATACGAAGTCCATTCGTGCAGCTTCCAAACATAATGGGTGCAGGAAAATGATGTCGACCAACATATCAATTCATGATACATCACTATTCTCATTTTCACCAGCATTTACCAGAACCAACCTAAAACGAAACAATAGATTTGTGATATTATTGTATGAAGCGTGAAGATGAACTAACACGAACGACTACAGCAGTTCATAACTCTTTATAGGTATCTAATGCATAATCCATTTCTGCTCCGGGACTCTCACTGTTCTTACGCTACTGGTAATCAGATGCAACAATATAAAAACTCAAGCAAGAGCTTCCACTTTGAATCATCAACAAGCATTTCACCTCATGAATAGCTATGATGAAGATCCAACAAAATACTCCCTCTGTCTTCTTTTACTTGTCACTTAACCGAATTTATTTGTCCATTTTTACTGATCACTTAATAATTTTCAACGCGTATTTAATATCAACTATCTTAAAGCGTCAAACATTAATCACTTCATTATAATAACCGATAAAAGAAACATTATTCACCATTAATAATCTAGCAATTTAACATTAAACGACTACTATATCAGGACGGATGGAGGACGGATGGAGATATAGTAACAAGTGTCCGCAGAGAAGTCACATCTAGAACAAAAAACACACAGCAGTCTGCGATTTCGACAGTGACCACAAATATCGTGATATAAAACTAAACATATATGCAGCAACCAGCCAAAGGTAAAGATGGTAGAGTAACAATATAGAAAGTAGAATAGAAGCACAAGTATAATATGGATAAAAACAAGAGAAATAACACATCAAAAACTAAGATGGAGTAAAGGCTGACCGCGAGATAAGCCAGCTTTGGCAAGGACGGAAAGATAGGTTAGGTCAACACGTTATGCAAAAAGTTTTAAAACTGCAATCTTGTTCACATTCATCAAAACAAGATGCTACTCGCAACTGCGACTCTTGGAAAGGAATATTAACTGAAACACAGACCTGAATCAGTATCTGCTGATCCGTCGCTGCTCATCCCAGTATTAAATGTATCACTTGTCCCTTATAATATAAATAGAATGCTTTGTTGAACAGGGATGCGGCTAAACATATTTTATGCCCGCTATTTCTCAATGACATTATTTACTACAATGACAGTATCAATATTGATGTGTGCTTTGAAAAGTATCTTACAAGGGAACTCCTCCAGAAGAAATCATGCCCGAAAACCACGATTAAGAAAATTTTCCATGCTATTTTAACATTGACATTTCAAGAACAATGCTGACAGCCCTATGTGAGCAAATATGCAGTTAAATCAAAGTTTAAGCCAACAATGTGGCCATTCGAATACTAATGCAAGTGATGGTAGAATGATCGGTTACCGAATTGAGATATAAGGAAAATGCAGACCAAATGAACTAAATTTGGAGACAAAGCTATTAAAATGGAAGACTTATCATTTACCTTCTGGATCATAGGTGCTTACATATCTTGGATGAAAATTTTCCATTAGGGTAGGTCCCTTAGCGAAAAAGCTGTAAGAGTCACTTTCGTTGACAGGACAGAGTAAGAAAGGAACTTCTTTTAGCCTACCTAATAGATCAAACACAGACAGATGGTCACCCCATATATCATATGTGAAACCTTTGTCAACTTCCTCTATGACCATTGTCGCCTTCTCATTTGCTTGAAAACTACTTTGGCTGCAGAGTTTAGGACCGGGAGCACGAGCATGTGGAGCAATAGAAGATGGAGGTAAGAAGTATGAAGGGTTGATATTTGGCCCAGGGCGACCAGCAGCAGGAAATTTAGCAGACGCGATCAAAGCAGGTTTGTTAACAGTCTGTTTTGGTTCAGCGTCGAGCACTTTTTTGGGCACTGAACGTTCCACATTTTCTGCATTAAGAGATGCTTCCAGGACTACAGGCTTCTCGCGCAGCTGACTAGCTACTGTTTTCATTGGACTTCTGAGTTTCTTCGGGTTATCCATTTTGGCTGAGAAAGAACTTCTATGTGGCAACAGAATGGTTGTCACTGGAGACAACGGCGAGGAAGGAGTAGAATGTCCGCTTTGACTGCTGGAGGCTTCAAAAGTCACAGTTACTCCTGGGCCAGGACTCTTTCCCTTTTTCTTCTTTCTCTTCTCTTTCCTAGCCTTCACTGCAATCGCACCTAAACCAGTTGCCTCCACTTTATCAGCATCAAGAATTAGTGCAGATATTGCTACTTCTCCTATTTTACTTTGTCCTGATATGTTATCACCGCTGCCAAGCACATGAGCCATTTTGGCACTTTGAGAAACTCTCCTCTCTTCTGCAGCAACAACACTGTGATTAGTGTTATCAATTTCACAAGAAACAGAAAATCCAGAAACTTTCTGGTCCTGGTGCAAAAGAGGAGACTTTCTGGCAGCGGTAACAGTTTGCATTGAATTATTTGCACCCGAAAATAATTGTTTTTTTGAGATCCGCTGCAGAAGATGGGGCGCAGTGAAACCAAATCTGAGGAACATCAACGACACTGCGAGAAAAGAAACAACATAGATCTTCTTCACCCGCAACAAACGCAACATCTTCTTGCACAGACAGAGCATGAAACCAGGGAGAAATGACTTGACTTCTAATGCATAAACAGAGTTCAGGGAACCAAACAACGAGACAATTTTAATCCACCATCCGCTAGAAAGGGCCTCCACCACCTCTAATTTTTCATCCTCGGTTGGGGGGTCAGCTGCGAAACCTTTAGCTTGAACCAAAACCCCAGCAATGCTCGTCTGTAAAACTAGGTGAGCTGAGGAGACACCCAACTGTTTTGGATGGAACACAAAACAGATTGATGCAACTTCACCAGGCTGCAGCCACAACTCACTATAGTTACAGGAGTAGAACTGCGGGTTAGAACTGAACGGCCTGTAGACATGCAACACGTCGTCCTTCTGTTTATTAGTCACTGTCAGGAAAGCTAATGTGGGTACATGCAAGTAAGTGTGCCCCAAGTCCAGTGAATGAGGGTTTATGTCAAGAACCATAACCAATGAACTACGAGAAGCTTCCGAATTCATCATTTCAGGCTTCTGGCTCTCCAAAGATTCTTCTTCTTTCTTCTTTAGAAGGGACCCTATTTACCAAAAAAAAAAAATTCCAGTTATTAATAAATGCATAAGAAGAATTATACATTTTATGGATAGGTCTTACACAGAGGGCGGTTTTACATCGGAGAACATAATCATACCGACGTCTGATGGGCTGGAAGCTTTACTGGAATCATGCGCCTCAGACATGAAGCCTGACGATGGTGATTGCAAGAAAAACAAGTTGGATCGATAACAGGTATTGCTAAGACCCGAATGGCCCACAGAATTCACATGCAGACATTGTGGACCCGAATCGGATACAAATAGTTCTCGACCAGTTGCATTGGAGGATTCTTCATACATCTCAAAACTGTTGTAATGCACATCCACCGCCATCTCATTGGTGAAACAAGGTCCCGGAGCACCATTGCAAAACCAAGTGCATGATAAAATCAGAAGAATAAGCAGTGCCTCAAGAAGGCGGAAAGATCTCCTGCTTTTACCACCAACAATGATCAAAATGTTAGCCATAGCAGTCCAAACATCAACGCTAATCTAAGTTCAAGTGTCATCGCTCTCAGTATTGAAACATGCAACATGGTACGATTTAGTAACATAGGTTCAAAGTCAGCTGCAAATGAAGCTCGCTTTTGATTCTCCGACTTTCAAACTCATACACCTATAAAACCTAAGAGATGCAAACCATTTACTAATACTCATTGCCTCGTAGTTTACAGGCATCATTATATTAAAAAACTTCATTTCAATGCGCTGTCATTTTAACCACCCTATGAAACCAAAATTTTAAAAAGAGTAGAAAACAGGCAATACTGTTGCACGAAAACTACGAGAGGGTGCCGTACTCCATACTTGCACCCGTTTCTACAAACAAAACTCTAGAAACTTGAAAAAACTTCTCCTATAACTTTAGCGACTTTATATTACTAACCTTATGTTTTTGAAAAACCTTAAAAAATATTCAGGTATTTTTGCTGGATGTCTATATGTATGAACTAGAATATTCCTATCTCATATTTGTTCATAGCAACTGTGAATTTCTCAAGTAACAAGTAAAAACAATAGATTTTTAACGAATTTAGTAATCATTTTTGTGTTGCGCTCGTTTCCTGATAATTTTAAAATTCATGTTTCCCGGTATATGTACCCATAACCATTTACGTACCCGTCCCCGTATCGATTCAACTTTGGGTAATACCATACTAAATTCGTATAGCTACTACCCCTACAATTATCTACTCTACAAACAAAACAATTATCAGCAACAACCTGAGATCCATAACCCAACTTCTGAAGCACCTACAATCACATTATCAAGCATAATCATATCTATCATCCTCCAAGGCTAGAAAAAAAAAAAAAAAAAAAACCACAACTACTCACCCATCACTGCCCCATACTCAACTGACACAAACATCACTCTCACAATATCTACACAACACTCTCACATATAATCCACAGGCCACATTCCAACCCCTCAGCATGCTTAAACTAGAAAAAATCCCAAACTTCCTATATTGACTTCCTAAATAGTCCACCATCAGTAAGTAACCGCAAATGAAATACCATCATTTATGAAACCCAACACATCCAGCTACCCTCAACAACACCTCAAAATCCTCACCTTCTAGCTCCTCCCAAAACCCCCAAACCCAAATACACCCACAACCCCCAGTAAGAAAAATAGGGGAAAAAAAAAGAACACTCATCAGTACTTTTCTTTCCAACCTTTTTTACTAATGTAATATTACAACACACCAGTGTGGGAGTCGAACTCCGGTCGTGGGCGTTGTCGGAATCACCCATCACCCTCTTTACCACACATCAGTCATCAGTGTCATCCCCAAACCAAACACAGAACAAACAAAAGTCACAACCCACCAACCACAGCCACCGATTACAAGCAGCAACCGATTCTTCACAAAAGAACAGAAAAGACGAGTGAATAAATCACACAAAGACGACGACGACGACAGCAAAAAATCCAGCAAAAAAAAAAGCGTATTTTCGACTGACCGGAGGGACGGGAGGGTGCCGAGGAGGGCGCGAATCGCCATGGGAGTGCTCAGAGCATGAGACGGGGAGAGCGGCGGTGGTGGGATTTTTAGGGTTTAGTGGAATCGGAGAGGATGCGATTGGAGGTTGTTGGCTTGGAAGCGAAGCGCACTTTTGAAACCAAGAGAAAAAGACGCAGACGATAAACAACGAATGAATGGCCTCGGAAAACGAACGAAGAGATTTAGGAAATTGCAAAAAAGAAAAACATTTCTCGGACTAAGTAGTAATGAAATGACTGGTTTACCCCTCCGGGACTGAGATATTTACAGTCTGGTTGCGGGCTTTTGTTGGGATGGGTGAGGGCATTCTGGGAAATGGATGGTTCAAAATTGATGGGAGCAAGAAGGGAGTGTGGGTGGAAGTGTGCGGGTAGTTGTGATATTGATAAATTTATCATTCAAAATTAGAGTACATATTTTTTTTATTTACTTTTCAAACTACGTGAATATTGAAGTTTTTTTTATAAATATAAATTAAAACTTGTAATAGCGATTTTGTTTGACAAGATTTCAATTTTGAATTGAGAATTGATTAATGAAGATTAGCCTTATTTGTTAAAATTGCAGTTCACAATTATGAATTATTTGAGCATTATTGTTTTTGTGATCTGGGGTTCATACTCAAATGATAATAAAATTGGGTTGTGAAAATTGGATTTTTTTTTATTACACTCTTTCTAAGTTTTGTTATTTTTTTTTCTATCATGCCATTATTTTTAATCTCAATTTCATCCTATTTGAGAAAAACCACACTTTCAAACTGACTTTTTATTTGATAAAGTTGTTGTACACAACTAGTGTTTGACACCGTGTCAATGACCTGCTGAGAGGGATGACAAGTTGGCATTATTCACTAATACCATTGCTTTTGTCTGTACAAAATCGAAGATTCAAACTGCAATTTTGTTTAAGAGTAATGAGTGCTATGTGCAAACCAAATCGTCATTTTGAGAGGCTAATCAATCCTAATGTTGCATTCGCAAAACATGCACTCAATCTGCCATCTTAGCGCTGGTTGTGATTTCATCACGGCAGCAAACTCTCTGGTGTTAGCTTGGACAGGGAAGTGTCGCTCCTCGGATGTTCTGCCTCAAATCATATCGGCCTGCAAGAGTGATCGAGCTCAAGCACTGCGTCGACGTGGCTCAGAAACGAGATTCGAGCGCGCAGCGCCATGCCAGCTCAAGGATCTTTGTCGTTCTTGGAGCCGCAGCTGCCGTTGAACTGAATGATAGCTATGGAGTAGAGCGACTGCACGTGAAAGTTGGTATTGCCTCAAGCATTCACAACTAGATTAGCAGTAATAAATCATGTAACAAAGCATTCTTTCATTGAAATTGTCATGCAACAAAGCAATCATTCAGTTGAAGTGCAGTAAACATACGTAATAACAATAATCTATCAAATATATTATAACAACGATCCATAAGTCACAACACCTGAACTACACATGAGAATTTAGAGTAGACATAATCAATTTAATAAAAAAATTCTTACAAACTAACTCTAAACAACTTTAGGACGAGCTTTTTTACTGTGTTCATTGCTCTCCTGAAGTTGTCGGTCTAAGCACAACACAACACCCTAAGACACACTTTTTTAAAAAAAAATGAATAGCGAGGTTGAGACCTTATACAGTTGTAGGTAGCTTATAACTTAAGCCATGTTATCCTATGGGAATTTGATGTATATCATTAGGAATATCTGATAAAGATCGCACATCAAAGGTTGGTAGAAATCAGAATCTGATTTGGAGTTGAATTAGGAAGCTTCTATCCACCGAACGTGACAGTCCAGTTGGTAAGAATCTGTCACAAATCAAGCATTAATCCCTCTTAAGAAATTATATATAATTCTCTGGTTTTTGTATAGTTGTTTGAATCATGCAAATTAGACATCTGGTGTGAAAGTTACACCCCTCGCAAGTTGGGAATTTTTGTTATCTTAATTAGGAAACATGTATATGTCTCACGCATGTACCATTTTATGTCCCACACTTGGCTCTCGCGCGCAGTTGACAAGTGTCTATTCTTTTTCATGTATGTCACACGTCGGGTTGATGATTCTAGGGCGGGCCTTGCTTGTTACTTGGCGGGAATTGTCTTTTGTCTATCTTTTTCTCCTTGTCTGAATTTTGTTATGAAACTTCGCGTTTTAGCACGCTTTCGCATTAAGGCTAAAATAAGCCTGAAACACAAAAACTAGCTAAGATCGTTAAATCTCAAAAAGGGTCAAGAATTAGGTGAGTTAATTATAAAATAAACGGAATAATTTGGTCTCATCAATGATTTTTAAAAAAACTTGTCATTCATAGAATGAGTTACATATTGTTCAAGTCACAATATGAAGTTAATTAATGAACTACTAAATATAAAATAAGCTCTCACTCAAACCAACAACTAATACGCATGTGGTTAAGTCAACGGTTCATGAAGAACATGACGATAAGAACACGACAATATAACTCTTACTTATATTGATAAAGGAGCATTCTTGAATAAATCATCAACATTTAAGATTCATTATTGTTTGCAAATTTTCATATTACTTTAGAATAATTTCACTTATGATATGAATGCATTGAAGTACATGTTTGAGGTATACTCAGAGTTCGTTATAGAATTTTTAATGTGTACTTATTGGAACAGTTCCAATATATGACTCTATAATTTGAAATTAAGATGAATTCAGATCATAAACTGAAGTTATCTTTATTTGGTTTGAAAATTCCCATAATTATAACATTTATAATTAATAATTTCAAACTCCATTCAAATGAAACATATTAGTGTTTTACAAGTATTAATTAAAATGTTCTTCATATTGTGATCTGATAACTCTTATTGAGAAATATTTTCTCAATCATAAATAAATATGATATATATATATATGTGTGTGTAAAGCATAATTGTTGTGCTCCCACAAACCCTTATGCAACATAAAGTTCTTCTTCATTTTTGTGATAATCAAATTTCTTTGATTATCTCTCTAAAATAAAGATTCTATCTCTGAGATGTCTGTTTCAATTCAAGGACATTAAAACTTACATAATTTCTTAATATAATATTGAGATGTAAAGTCAAATGAACTTTTGTACAAAAACTGTCTATTCGATGTATTTCAGTACTTCGATCAGTTTCATCAAATTCAACGTCATAAATTCAACTAAACATATCATTTCCATCTTATATGGTCGAACATTTTCAAGTGTGTTGGCCATTTTGATTATCCATTTACTTCCAATGATCAAAAACATCAATGGAAGAATCAAATAAAGTTACTACTTAGTTTTAACCACGCATATTCCATATTAAAATTTATGTTATTAAGTCATTTCTCATAATTGGAACCCACCACCACTTCCTTGTATTTCTTAGGTAATTGCTTTTTATTAATAAAAGATGATAATGTTCAGTCGTTAATAAAATATATCATATATGTTCACGACTTATCCATTCAGACCTATGAAATTTTATCATAATAATAGTCACAACTCTTTGCGCATTATTTACTATGATATTTGAACTCTTTTGGGCTGCGCTCCATTCCCACTAGTTTCCTCGGGAATCGTATTTCCTTAAAAACTTTGTTTTGAGGGACAAATAATTTGTACTCCATTATTGTAGTGTATACACCTATTAAATCGAGAATCACAATACGACAGAAACCTCTCTCTTCAAATCCTCCCACCTCTTTCTAAAAACCCACGGTGGAGGAGGAGGGTCGGGCAGGCTCTCCTCCTCGCACAACCACTGCCCCACCACCACTCTCATCTCTTCCATCTCCAGCCACCACAGATCTGGGCCGAGGCCACCCTGTTTTGGCCTCCCACCACCACCACCAGCACTACCATCTCGCCTCAAACCCGTCCACAGCTCCGATCTGTCGTCGTGCTCTGCCGCGAGTCAGCTTCTCGCACAGTAACGGTGGCCAAGGAGGCCTGAATCCCCATCCGAAGCCGCCGTGGCTGGCCGCGCGACTGGGTCTGCCTTGCAGGCTGCAGATCTGGCTTTTCCTACCCCACGAATCTAAACCCGCGACGGCCTCATCCCCAGATCCGCCCCCGCCGACCGCTGCAGCCCAGATCCGACCGCTCCAGCGCTAGATCTGGTTGTGCCAGCACCAGATCTAGTCGTGTCAGTGTCAGATCTGGTCGTCGAGGCTCCTTGAGCCAAATTCTTAGGCCTTGCGCCACACTCATGTAGGCTCACCGACCTGCCGCTATCTAGGCTTCGTGCCACCCCTGTAGGCTCTCCGAGCCAACGCGTCTTAGGCTTTCTGCCACCCCTTGTAGGCTCTTCGAGCCACCATATTTTAGGCCTCGTGCCACCCCCTTGTAGGCTCTCCGAGCCCTAGGTCCTTTGTACCATTATCAATAAAATAAATATATAAAAAAAAATATACACCTATTAAATCACTTAGGTTTCTCATAAAGAGCACTTATTCATCTCGTGAGTCTGCTTGTGAATATTTCATATGAATCCTTCGATCTTGAATAAAGATTATCTTAGAACAATTCCAAGACATGTCCAATCTTAGAATATTTCTAAGACATATCTAATGTGTTGTCTTTATTATTATTCTTGATGGACTGTCACTGAGCATAACAATTTTATTACACGCAAAAGCTTGGTTGAAGATCAGTATGATTCATCATTAATCGAACCACGTCCAATAAAATTTGATCTATCCTTTCAGACACACCATTAAAATGTGATGTGAAGGAGTTATAAAACTAATTCACACTCAGTTTGATAATCATGTAATTTCTAGACATATATATTTCATAATCGATCTTATCGAAGAGACTTAATAATCTTGCTTAGTTGATTTTATAATTATCTTTTGTAATTTTTTGAACCATTCAAAGATCATTATTTTTATCATATCATATATACTAAACCATTTTACTACATTTGTCAGTATATTTATGGAAATATACAAAACTATTTGTAGCTTTCATACTTATGGACTTTCATACATCAATTTGTACGACTTTCAATAAGTCATTAACTCCTTCATTCTTAATGAATGGAGCTTTTCATTTAATTGATAAATGAGTTCGTATATATCAATTGCTTCAAAAGAAAAATAGTTCAAAAGTCTCATGTACCGAAATTTTGCATACGCTGCTCATTCATATTGCTCAAATGGCGTCGTTGGAAATATAATTAAGAATTAAAGTATCAATTTTTTCGTTGATGTTAACATACATGATTTTTAAGTTTTATAACATAAAACCATTAATGAAACAATTCCCACTTATCAAATCCAAATAAATGTTAACATACATTTCATTCTTCTTTTATTTGAGAACAATTTTCAAGCTTCAATCCAAATTGATTCCTCTTATTCAGTCATTGTCAAGGATTTATCACAATAGTACTAGTACAGAATATCATTAATAAACATGACTAGAAATATATAACAGAGAAATGTAAATAATGTTTAGCAATATCCATGGATTTATTACACTTAACAAATGATCTTATTATACTTCACAAAGACATTTCTTAACATAATTAGTCAAGATTCATGTTTAATTAAATATGAAATCTCCTTTATCTTATTTCTTAAGATTCAATAAACAATAATTATTAATTACATCATATGTCACTCTTGGTAATCGGTGACATCCAATGTCATCATTACCGAACTCATTGCCTCAAAGCCAAGGCCTTCTTGACGCCTTGTCGAAACAAACCAAGCCAAACGTGTGAGTGGCCGTTGCTCACCTTGCCTCACAAAGATAGTTGAGAAACACACAACTTTAGTACGTCTCATTCACCAACGATCGATGCCTTGACAAATGTTAGATTTTAAAAAGAGGATTAATTGTTATTCAAAATGCATTATAATGCATTCACAATATTCATATTATTTAAATCATTCACAACAATCATAATGTAGTGCGAAAAAGTAACTTATGAATTGTATGACCCCCTAAAGCTACATATTTTCTAAAATAGAAAATCTTGTAACTCATGGATAACCATCCGTATTTGTAACTCTTGGATCCTCATCCACCGTTTAAAATTTTTCAAATTATTACATAAATTATGATCAAAGTGCAAGTATATAAACGACATGCAAGTAGTATTTACTTTTATAAAAATATAGTCGACACGCAGGTCGCAATCAAAAGTTAAATTAGGATCATATTATTCATAATGCATTCAATAATATTAGCATATTATAATAATGTATGAATAATTTCATAAACATGAAATTCATCGAATTTGTGCAAAAACAGTTCCACCTGAAGATCCAATATGAAAATTGGTTTGTAATTATTTTCTATTTGAATTAATTTTTAACTACTCAATTGAATGGATTGATTGACTTAATTAATTCAATAATTAATCAAATTTAACTCATTCAATTAAATAGTTCATCAACTGAACATGATTCAGTTATTGATCCAACAATTGAATCAAAGATTAAATCATACTCAATTAAATCAAAAGTTAAATTAATTTGAGTGGTCTCAATAAACATTTTAGGATCTTCAGAAGACTCTCAGTGATAAAAGTAGATGGGTAAAGATTAAAGAACTCTTGGTGCGTCACCTGAAAGTTCAAGACAGTTGATCAGTCCAATCAGATGCGGACTGACCGACTTCATGAAAGAAAGAACGAATGACGATACCCCGGCAAGCTCCAATTCAAGAAAGGAGACTTCCTCTAACCTGTCTGGCCCTAGGAAGTTGGTGACTACTCTTGAGGCTTTGCCCTTCTTTCCTGTCCTTCTTTCCCGATGAATTTGTAAGGATGCGTGTCTATAGTTTCACGAAAAACAATTAATGAGCACAAAATATATGAACATGACATTGGACTTTTAAATGTGTAATTAAGCTCATATAAAAGTCAAAAGTAATAACAAATTCTAGCATCCAAAACAATTCATGTGCGTTTTTTAGTTTTTACATACATGAAATTATTCAAAGAAACTTATTCACACATGTACTAATTCAAAGTCCAAGAACTAGTTGAAATTTCACATACAACGACAACATAACTTATTCAAATCTTATAAATATCTCTGGTTGAAATTTTGACGCACGCATAAGACTTAGGTCTTGTTTTGTTGCACTTATTGAGTTATTTTAAGAGGTGATCTCTTATTATATTAAACATTCAGTGAACCGAGTACTTGTTCTTTATCTCTTAATGAATGATGGAAAGTCTGAATGATTTGTTACCAATTTTATATATGAATCATTCAGAGGCGGTATATATATACGATTGTTATAATTATCTCTTTAATTTTTTCCATATCTTTCCGGAATCAACTATGCCCGTATTATATTTCAATCAGAATCACATCAATGCTGACCGCATCTAGTTTTTTCAATCAAAATATCACACACTTCATAGATAAATAATATTTTTATAAATCATTATATATTAAGATATTTTAAAAAATAAATTATCAAATGAAAATAAATCATTCAGCAATCAGATGTGGTTTGACCAGTGGTCTGACCATTCAGATTTTCATACAGCATTCAACATTCAACTCCTAATTTTACAAAACGACATATTAGTCATTTGAATTTTTAACATACACATAGTAGTTAAAATTTTTACTTTCACATAAGACATACACAATATGACTTATTCACACATGACTTACAAAACTTTTATAAAACTAATTCAAAACTCATAGGATTTAGTCAAAGTATATCAAATTGAAATGCAAAATTAGTAATAAAAGGTTGATGACCCTTGACTTTTTTGTTCCATCTAGGTTTGGCCAAGTTGTAGCCAAACCTGTTTTTTTTTATTAAGCTGGCCGAGACATTCCAACCAACTACCGGAAATTTCCAGCTAGTCTTAAATACTTAAAATTAAATGCGTCATAAAAATCCAATGTGGCAGGAAAGTCCAGGTAAACGAATGATGCTTATCAAATACACAAATGAAGTCCAGGTAAGAGCTCCTAGTGTTCTCCATGATAACAAAAAATGCTCCCAGCATGTAACAACATAACCAGGTGAACAAAATAGTCCCAAATGAACAGCAATTCGAACCAGCTATGGTTGTGCAAAATCAATTCTAGAGACCAGTCTGAATGTCTTTACTCCACTTTGAGAACTATCTTCATGAACTCATAAACAAAGAAGCTGATAGAAGCTGAAGGAAGCACCTGAAGATATGAACACACCAGGGTCAAGGATCAAACTAGGGGAGATAAGTTTGAAGACATGCAAACAAATGATATTCTGCAAGCTGACTGCTGACCATTAAAAGTTGTGGCATTCACATAAAATGAGCCTAGCAGGTGGCCAATACCAATACAACCAATATATAACTCGAAAGTCCGATCCCTCCAAGCAAATCCTCAAAGCTATTGAAATAGAAAATGCACTCATGAAGCTACAAACTACTTCCTTTGTCCTCTTTTACTTGTCACTTAATTGATATCCATTTGTCCATTTTTATTTATCGCTTAACAATTTCAATGCACATTCAATACTGTCACTCACCTTAAAAAGTAAGAAATTAATTATTTTATCTCATAATTCATAAAGAAATTATTCTACGCCAATAATAATTCACCATATTTCACATTTTACATGAAATTTTAAAAAATGCATTAAATACATAGTTATTACATTTGTTCACTAACTAGTATTAATATCTTCTTAATCTACTCAATTTATGGAGTATTCTACAAGCAGATCCCCTTTTCTGATCAACCACATAACTTCAATAGTTCAAATCTAGAGTACACACGCAAATTACTAATTTCGTCTACATAGAATAGCCAAAAGATATACCGTGATCATTAATGAAAAGAAGAACCATAGAGTTTTCTGAAAATCCAAAATTATTGATCCGCCATTCAAACAACCAAATGCAGTCAAATCATACAATAAAATTTTTTTCTCTACTCCATTTTCCATAGCTGGGATTATCAAAATGGCCAAGTCAGAAATCGCCAATTTGGTGAAGGTAATAAGTGATTGATTGAGGGTGAGCTGCTTCTAGGCGTTTCTCAAGTTAAGTTTCAGAAACACTTTGAAAAGCTTGTAAGGTGCCTCCTAAACTCTACGATGTATCAGGTGTGATAGCCTAGTCAATGAAGAACTCAAAAAATGTTCTGGCCCGAATTGAAGA
>NQLW01000060.1:1274075-1326573 GCA_002312845.1 Kalanchoe fedtschenkoi
GGTGTTTATCAAATGCAGATGACAAATCAATATACAAGAAATATAAACTTGGAAAAGCTTTAAAATATTATACAATTAGTTAATAAGTTCAGCAATCTTCTAAAAATTAATTCGAAACTAACTTAATTGAATATTTGTAGAACATTGTTTCAATGAGCCCATAGCTCACTTATGTTTAGCCCTTTCTATTTAGGCCCAATCAAATTTTAAACATCAATTAGATGAAATTTTTTTTTTTAAAAAAATGCATTTCTAGCCTTCTCGAAGTCCAAATTAAACTAAAAGATTCATATCAACAATTTGTTTTTATCATGAGAATTTGTTCGGATCGGTTGGTCCAACTGGTAGAATTGTAATTTAATTTTGATTTTAATGTAATTATATGTATGTATTTTATTAGATTATAATGTGAATATGTTAAATTAGACTAACATAATTAAAAACTTAGTAAACTTATTTTTATATATAATTTATTTATTTATGTGTATCATGAGATACAATATGAAGCGAAAAAATTCAAAAATAAAAGTATAATTTGATTGAATAAGTAAGATGCATAAAATATATTTATGATATTTTAATCGTTAGATGAGATTTGATTTGAATCTGAATGATTTAGATGATAAATTAACAACAAATAAATCAAATTGTACAATTTAACATTCGGAGCAAACAAACAACCAATCGGTTTATTAAATGTGTGATATAATAAAAGACCATATCCTAATATAGCCCAATAAGAGTAACAAAATGACACCTTAATCTATTTAAAAATAATGATGTGAATTATTTTATTATATTCAATTTTATTATTGAACTCTTTAAATTCAATTGGAGTAGTTAACAGCAGATAATTTTTTTTGATGAATAAAGTCCACTACGTGTATTGTGGACATATCAATGTGAATTCGTCACATGTTATTTTGACAAATCACGTGGTGCGTTGAAGAATTCAAATAATTTTAAAAATAATGATGAATCGTCACGTGTCACTTTGACTTTTCAATTCTATACATGACGATTATTCATTGGCGGTGTCAACAGTTATAACAAACTGTCTATTGCATTTTGTGAGGTGTTTAAAGTTTTCTGAAAGGTTCCTTCGCATTGAAAGAAGAAAAACAAAATAGAAGGGTATTCATGTAGAAGTAGAATTGCAGTTATCAGAACCGGACTGGAGTCTGAATCGATCAAAACTCTGATTTCCGATTTCCGGTTGAATCAACAATTTTCAATCCGATTCGACCACCGATTTAATTATGTGCAATAATTACAGTATATGATATTAAATATGTCAATTATTAAAATTACATCAACATGATTGCTTAGCTTGCTTGTATTGGTGCCCACCTAATTCCCTTAACTTCGAGTTTGGTTCCTGTCATTGCTAGTTTCATAAATATTATATTTATACATGGGTTAATAGCTATTGACACTTGACAGTGAACCGGTTTCATAACCCCGGTCCCATTCAACGGTTCAGTGATAAAACCGGTTGATTCATCCGGTTTGAAACGCACTCTGGTATAAAATTATAAATCGGACCGATATCTGGTCCGATTTCTGGTCCAACTTCTCGAACCAGCCGGTCCAATTTGTCGAACCGGCCGATCCAATTTGGTTCTGATATATGAGTAGAACTATACGCGTATTTCTATTTCTTGGCTTTTGGAGTACATGGGAAATTAGGTTAATAAAATTGTTGGCGATTTTGGCAGACAAAAGGCAATTGACCTAACTAATAAGGACTTTATAATTAAAGGCATTTTATATGCACAATAAAAAATCCTTGATTTTCTCTTATGCTGTTCCTATGGTATCTCTAATGTGACATTCCTTTCTTAAATCATGAGACCCTTTTAATTTTTTTTACTTGTTAAAATATGTGATGAGGTAGCAATAGAATTAAACACACTTTGTCTGTGAATCAGCTTTAATGTTCATTCAATAAAACCGTGTGCTTCCATCCAGAATCATAATTAAAATATCAAAATTCAACATCATATGCATGTGCATTGATGTCGTCATCTCTTATCAGCTAGCTTTTTGCATATGAAAAATAGGATTTTTAACAAATACTAAAAGGGCATTTCTTGCTTCTCCATTACTTATTATTTGTAATTTCAAAAAAAATTGTTATATGGACTGCGGTTGTACTATATTTTTAGTTTGATCTGTTCGTACCGTTATAGTTTTCATAATCTAAAACTGCAGTTTAACTCTTGTGGCTCCACATTTGCATCACTTCAGTCCTACGGTTTAAATTCAGTAGTTTGTAATAATTGTCTAGAATCACTCATCACTCTCTTTATCAACATATATACCTCTTAGGACACATTCTACTATAATCGATATTACATTAAATAATAAAAAAATGTTGCCTGATTTCTATAAAAAAAAGTCATCTAATTTTATGTTTGAATATTGCTGCCGATGTCTTTTCGATTTATCAAAAGAATCATCTCGTACACTTTAGTGTTTTGCATTTATTTTATTTCAATTTTTTGTCTGATTGCACTAAAACCTGTCTACTCTCCCTACATGTAATATTATAAATGTCTTCAATCTATCAGCATTTGTCTTTCTTTTCCATTTCCATTTGAAAGCAAGTGATTAAAGCTTTTGAAAGAAAATGTGATATGGGGTGCCTTAATTACGAGAACAAGCCCAAACCACATTTTATTTTTGAATATTTTGATTATGTAATGTACTTAACTCTGTAATTTTGAGAGACTAATTTAGTTGAATATACATTTAGAATTCATAACAATTTAGTTTTGAATTGGTTTATATATATATATATATATGAGAATATAATATTCTGACTTCACATCGGGACTGATATATTTTTCAATTTTTCAACAAGTGAACACTTTTTTCTTCTATGTGGTGTCTTAAGTATAGCTTTAGTATTTTGTACTAAGAATAAAGAGAACAAATTAGTTCATTGAGATTCGGTTGGAGCACGATAGGATGTCGATACACTACTGTACTTATAATAGTAGAAAGTCCAAAATGATTGTTTATCAAACACTATGGGCGTTGGGAATGTTATAAAGTTCCACAACCACAATTGTGTGGGATCCAAAAGTACTTTTTGTTGTCTATGAGCTAAATAAATTGTGATCTCAAAGTTTTCTTTTGGTATTCTGAAGAATTTATTATTTTTGGAGGCGGGCGAAACTCTGATGATGGCCCGTCATTCAGACGGTTAAATGTTAGAATTTGAGAATATGCGGCCAATAGGTGTCCTTATAGTCTGGCCACAATCATTTCGCCCGCCTATACTTGAATAATGTCTACTCCTTTTTCGTTGATGTTTCAATGCGTGCCTATTTTTTTTACAATTAAGAAAATTGTTATTGAGTTTGGAGGCCTCCACACATGAGACCTCAAATGTCACACAAATTCTATAAGTAGAAAATAATCACTTTCGCATGAGTGTCATAAAGTAAGCAGAAATAACAAGTGGAGATCGATCCTGAGTTGGTAGTGGTATTGGACACCATATAATAATTCGTACGATGTTAGGTCGAATTCGGATGACAATACTTGATTAAATTATGAATCTAACTGAACGGTCCAAGGTGAGTATTGTCAAATTTAAACCAACTCTAAAAAAATATAATTGTCCGAATTCTAAAAAATGAAAAACAAGTAGGTGAAAGAGCTTAAATTTTTTATTTGATTTTGTATTCCTAGGAAAAAGCTTGGGGATTGGTGCAGCTAGAGTTGATGGGGTCCATTTTTTCTGGTGAGAATGTACTGTTCGTGTGCTTGGCCTCACTTATGCTCATGTTATCTGTCGGCTTGAAGATTTGAAAAATGTCAAGTTGAGCAGAAATAAAAGAGAGCAGCTAGGTTAGGTTTTCTACTTTTACATATGCCTTCCATTTACACACTTGAATGTGTTTGAAATTCGATTTTGATACTTCACTCCCACCAGCAACTGTTAGGATCCTCTACAGCATGTGGGCAGATTGCAAATTTCACTGTACAGATTTTGGCCTTAAAAAACTTTTAAGTGCAAATTTTACATATATTTAGTCAAGAAAGATTTGTAAATTCTTATTTTTTTTTTGTCGTCGGGGGCCGCACACTCATTCCATTTTGATAGTGACGTTCTTACTCACTGTGGGTCAGCTCACACGCATCTTCAACGTATCAAAACGCAAATGCGGTACCATCAAGATTCGAACCTAGAACTTAAAGTCAAGAAAGATTTGTAGATTTGACTTTTTGAGTGCACAAAGAGCGTGTTTTTAAAGTGAAAATGTTGGGTATTATTTTAATAGTTACAATAGGATAAAGATAACATTTCATTTAAGTTAGATAACATTCTATAATTTTAAAATCTTAAAAAATTAATCTCTAAAATTCAAAAATCCTAGACCCAAGTGTTCGAAAATACTAAAAACTTAAATTAGAAACATAAAATTTTTAATTTGTAAAACCCAATATGAACCATTAAAATAAAAAAAAACAGAACAAAACAATTACTTTTTTCTCATTCATTATCTAACTTACATGAGATATGTCATATTTTTTTCACTTTATTTTAATATAATATGTTCAATAGAGTTACATTTTTGTTATGAAAATTATGAAGAACTCAAATCCCATGAAGCCAAATTGATTTACAGCAAATTAAAATCAGATAGTTTCATCCAAAATTAAATGGTTTTTAATATTATCCACCAGTCTAATCATGACATGTGTAAATGATTTTCAAAACTGTCTCGTTTTAAATTACAGAATATAAATCCAATTATGAATTCCCTCTAACAAACTTATGATCAAACGACGGGCGCAAAAAAGCGTGGGGCGGTGCTGCGCAGCAAAGAAAAAGCATGAAAAAGTCGATGACAGGCTGCTTCCAACAGCACATGATTGAAATGCACTAACTATGACTGGAGTTCCGTTTTTAATGTTGAGGAGATTATGAAAAGAGAATTGAAAAGGTAAAAAGTTAGCCTATTTTATTTTATTTCCTGTTTTGATTTGATTTAGTGTTTATGGGTGTGCACTTCTTTTCTGTGTGCAATGTGTTGTTTTTCAGGTAAAATAGTTGGTTTATGTGTGGCCCTAGAAAGTGTGGTTTTGATTATTAGATAGTGGCATGAAACCATTCTTGAGTACTATTTTAATGGAGGTTGACCACTGGTCGCTGCACCTCGCCGCCAACTGAACATCCTCGTGTGTTTTGAGTATGGCAATCTGCTCTTTCGATGAATTTTTCTGTTTTATTTTGAATTTGGAATCTTGATGAATAAGGAAAGGAGGATGATCATTTTACAGTGTGGATTTTTGTTTTAGGTTGCTTTGCCCTTCTTTTTTTTTGCGAATTTGGAATTATGATGCATGAGGACAGGAAGACGATCATCGTGCAGTTTGCATCCTTTTCACTGCCGCAGATTGTTTGAGTTTTTTTTTTTTTTGTAGTTAGGAAGACTTTGTATGGGTATCTTTATCATATGCAAAAGTCATAATGTGGCTAAATTATGCATTATTTTTTTGTCGCAGCTTTAACACTTTATTAGATGTGGGAGAGTGATGTAAACCATCTGTTTTTGCCAATAATCAATTCCATTAATGAATACTGTATTAGTTACAAAGTACGATAAACTTAAGACAGAAATTACAATGCATGATAACGTACTGTACATACCACACAGATGCTTCGAATGCCAAGCTGAGTGCTAGTTCATTGTGTCTTTGTGCATGGAGTTTAATCAGAATGATGATGCTATTTTTTTGCTCGTGGTTCTGCATGCTTTTGTTGAATAGAATGGCCAACGCCGGGGCTGTGGCTTTCTATTCTTATCTGCTCTTCTTTGGACAGTTCATCACGTACCTTGTTATTGTTGTGCCGCACTTCTGTTGCTGTATGATCATCAGAAACTGAAGCAGCATGGCCGACACCTGGGCTATGGTCTTGTGTTTTGTGTTGAATGTGACGGTTCTCGTTAGGACTGTTGTCCACCGACTCCGTTGTGATGTCTCTATCAAAATGTACAGAAGAATGACCAACCCCTGGACTATAATCACTTGGCTTTCCTCCGGCATTATGTTTATCTGCCAAAATGGAGGTACCAACAGCTGCCTCGGGTCTAGTATATTCATTGTTTGTAGGTAATGAATGCCCAACACCAGGACTGTAGTCCTGTGTTTTTCCCTCCACTTGTATCTTCCATTTGGTGGCATCTTCACGTGGTGCAAAGGGATGTCCAACGCCAGGGCTGTGACCTTGTTGCTTCTCCTCTACATTGTATTTGCCTCCATCCAACGAGGTTTTTTGTCTTATGGGATGGCTGACTTGTGAGTATGTAGTTATAGCCGTTTGATGTGTGTCACCATCGCGAACAACATCTGGTTTGCCCAAATCAATATGGTCATTTTGTTTGGCTTGTACATTTGTATGCTCCACTGGCCTTGAGTTGATATCCTGCTTCTTTCCGGATCCTCTGTCGCGGCGATTTGCTTTGTCAATTAAACTCAGAAAGCGTCCTTCAGTAAATATACTTTCTTGACAGGTAATAAGCGCAAGTAGAGAGAAATAGACAAGTGTGGACTGAATCTTTGCCATAGTCAAAGAAGTAATGTTTTCAAAGTACTAGAGGGTGGATGGAGAGATTATGAAAGACTGAACTATATGGTAAATGTCTCTCCTCTCTTCTTGTGTATTTATAATGGCTGGCTCTGCGCTGCACAGGCAATAGTCAATACTTAATTTATTAAGCCGAAATGTGAAGTTCATAAAGATTGATGGTCTGAAAATAGTCAATGCGAATTTTTACTATTTAGAATCATTTTTAAACTTTTCTTTTGATTAAGTGCTCCATTTACATATAGACTGCTTATTACGCTACAAGTAGATTAGTATTGCACACCTTTCGTTCGGGTTTTATTTATTTGCTCCTTTCTTGTCTTGAAAGTGAATTACATAAATGGTTACTAAGGACAGTTCATTTTGGAGAGAGATATTCACCGACATGGTGCCAGTAAAATTTTAAATTATCCGTTTTGAAAGTACCATTTTGAAGGGCATGGTGTGCTATTAATTGTCCTTTCACGTGCATTGATTTCGTGTGATAATAAGATGCAAGGACTGCATCATTAGGAAGATACATAATGATTTGCATTGCTTTATGGCAATGTTATGGCTTGAAATTGAAAAGCAGAAAAGTTTGCTCGTGGTGGCTTGATTGACCTTTCATTGCACTCAAACCTTGCCTCATTTCTAACTATGCTATGTGAGAACTAAGTACTCGAATTCCCTAGCGAATGAGAATGATGAACTGTGATGTGCCAGTTTTAGAATATGGAAGTTAAGCTTAGTTGGTATCCCCACCATCAGCTTGCTCCATAAAAATTTAGGATACCCCTATAATTTTCCACTTACATATGTATAGTATTTTTTTGTTAATGGCTGCTGTCCATGCTCAAAACTTTTTTGTTCGACAAACGTAAGTGAGGCACCTCTGTCCTGGTCAATACTTTGATTATATGTTTGCAGCTTGAGCATGTGGAAGCCGTTACATGACTTGAATGATTACTTTGTTGCTAAAGCAAGATTCTTCGGAGTGGAGTTTTATATAAGTCTTTTTTTTGTGGGAAATGTGAAGAGTGCATATTCCATTGGTTATTCTTTTGCTAATGTATAGCTGCGTATATGGGAAGGGGGAGGAATTTCGGGTTTATTCTGCATGGATATGAGAGTATATACTTGTCCTGGGCGATCAACAAAAAGAAGGAATTTGAGCATAGTTAGTACTCTGTGTGAAATCAGGACCTCATGAATAATAGATATAGCATCAGTGTGGTTGTTGGAAAAAGAACATTTGCATTTGTATGCTCCCTTAAACTTGCATTTAGTTTTGAGGGGTAAATTTCCAGGATCAGTGATTTAACACTTTTAATGGGTAATGTTCAGGTGGCAAGCTTCTCTTTCTCTGCCATGGAATTTTTTTTTATTGTAAACAACCCGTGGCCAGTAAATTCTAGAGTTGAGCGTTGCAATATATAGCTTTCTGACTATATACGAAGAACATTTCACGCATTGTTAATATTTTTAGTCCCATGTCTGATTCTATGCTTTTTTTGGTATTTCAATACATATCATATCATAAACTCTTGTATGCTGTTCCTTCCTCCCATGCCAACTATGCAGCGTGAGACCCTGTGGAATTGGCAGCAAAAAATTAATAAACGCTATCAGAATACTGTTTTTGAGGAAAAGTGTTGCTGATTGAGACTTTTGTCGTACTGCTGGTGCTGTTTTATGTATTCTGTACTTATTTCCTGCGCAAGCGTGCAAAAATATGTGCTGCCTATAAGTAAAAAGGACTAAGTATCTTTTTAGCGTGAACATTTTTATTGTTGCAACCCGACAGATTAGTCTTGCTAGCGGAGGGAGTGAAGTGTTTAGTAATGGGCGTTTTACATATTACTGAAATATTACCAAATTTCAGTGGTTGTATCCTCTGTACAAATCTGAATATTTCTTTCCGGGATATTAATAAGTGTTTGACTTGATCATCATGACATAATAATATCAGATTATTCTTTGAAACATTCTCTATGGAAACTGGTCTTAGGCATATGTGATTATTTATTGCCGAAACTTATTTCATTTGTCAGCTACACCAAACTTGTATCTGATATAGAAGCTTGTGAATTATCTGAGTTTGAGGAACACTTCTTTGTTATACGTAGTAGGGACACCGAGTCAGACATCAGAATTGTGTGCGCGTATCAAGTTAAGTAGGCTTGAGGTCATCCGTGATGTATTGGTCTCTGTTGTGATGCTTATTAAAATCCTCCTTACAATTCTAGTATGGTCAACAAGTGAAGCTTAAGTCAAGAGCTCTATGACCTTTAATTCTCTTCCACTATAGGGGTCCTACCATTTGATTTTGTCTTTATTTTCCTTAGTCCAGTACTTTGATATTCTCAAATCTAGCAAATGATTACTTGAGAATGCCACTCATCAACCCTGACCTCTGAGTGTGATGGGAATCTCTCTGGTGCACCAGCCAGCATAGAAAAACCCTGACCTCTCAGTGTGATTTTATTTTAATTTAGAAAGAAATTGGAAAAGCCGAAAAGGTATATTAGAAAAGAGTCAAAGACAGCCTGTAGATGGCTCCTGGAACTTCGGAAGCCTAACACATCCTTTTTCCACTATAATTTATTAAATGTACAGAAAGTTACCCAATTGTTTTTTTTGAAACAGAGTTGACGGAAAACCATCAAGGTATTTGTGCTAGCTGTAATGCACGAGCATGCTAATTTGATGATGGTTGCGGTGCATATTTGATAGTAACATGCTAATCAAAAAGTGGTTTGTTTGATAGCGCCCCATTGTGGTTGAGACAGAGGATCTTCCCTGATGCCCTTTGAATCCCAATAGCCAGGATATCGTTTTAATACTCTGGCCTTGGTCCTAGATTCTTTCTCACTAAATTAGAAACTTTGTTTAACATGTTCAAGTGGTATGAGTTAGGGTTTGTCTAGATTCATTGGGCAGTTAATCAAGGTGAGGTTGGCTTCATGTGAAAATTCATGAATGCATGTGCTCCATTCCAAATCTCAACGATCGACTGATACATTGAGGAAGCGAGGAGTAACTTACAAAGTACGAGTTATTTACTATACTGATGGTGTGGTGTGCTTTGTGTTTCTTTATAAAAGATCTGTGTAAGACATTGTATAAGATGTGGCTCGACATGCTCTAATTTCCTGCCTCTGATTTCTTCTTATGTACTTTACTCTATCAATAGAAGTAGTACTGTACACTTTGAATTGCTTACAATCAGAAGAGGTTCTCATGTTCTCAGTAGACCTACTTGTATTAATATCATGTAGGTGTAGACTCAGGACCATACTTTCTTTTCTGTGTTTATCAAAGAAATAAGAATGTTAAGAATACAGAAATGAAGCTCCATTGCAGCAACGTTGAGCACTTGAGATTGGCTTTATGGAGTTGCACTAAGCTATATGTTTTTGGGGGACTGTGGGAGTTGTTGGTGAACGGCCATTGTTGCACTAGATAGATTATTTTCAACTATTATCTGTAACATTTTCACAAACTCTGTTCAATGACTGCAATGCAGTTTCTTTTGCTTGTGCTAGAATGTTGTTGAAGTAAATTCTGATGCGGCTGCAAGTTTCTTATGTATATACTCCCTCCGTCCTCTATTATATGTCGTTTAAGGTTAATTTGAGTAGATTAAGGTAAAGTTAATGCTAGCGGTTGAACAAATTTAATGAATGAGTGGTTGATGTTTTTACAAAAAAATTCGTGCAAAAAGTAAAATTGGTAGATGATTACTGGGGGGAAATGTATTTTTTATTGAATATGATAATGAAGTGATTAATGTTTGACATTTTGTGAGGTAGTTGTTGACATTAAACACGCATTGAAAATTGTTAAGTGACAAGTAAAAGTGGACAAAAAAATTCGGTTAAGTGACATGTAAAAGAGGACAGAGGGAGTATGTTTTAAGAAGAGCTACTGTCCATCAGTGTGATGATTTAACAGGGCATTTCTAAAGAGCAAAACGTAAGACATGGCAAGTCGTAGTTATAACTACACTAAGAAAGCCCTTGCATCCCTGTTTCATATGTTTTTGTTCAGATACAAGAATAACTTAAGCTTAAAGGACTTAATGACCGAGATTTAGCCAAATGCTGCTTCATTTTATGCTCTAGAGCTTGTTAGAGAAGGTGGGTGCGGTAAAAAATTGCATCTTCTAAACTAGTCTCAAATTTCAAGAAACCTTGTGATATGGTTTTGTGAAAAAATCTGAAAGATGCCAACAATTTGAAGTTACAGATTAGGTTCAAGACTACTAATTAGTCATTTGTCATTAGATGATTCTCTTTTATCAAGTAATGTATGTTGAATGTCCTCTTCTAGAATTTATATTGATATAATGTAATCTTGTCACAAGTGTGTAGTGGCTTCAGGTAAAATGATTTCTTCATTTTATTTTTGAAGTAATAAAGTTCACCATTTGTTATAAAACCTTAAGGCACCTCATAATTATTAAGTGTTGATTGTTGATCAGCGCTCTGATATATGTTAAGAATATCCAGGCCATGTGTATACATGAGCAATAAAATATCAATGTTATGCGAGGATGTCGTTTTTATCTTCTGATGTCTGAAGCGTTTAGCGGCACTAGAAAAAAATGAAGTTGGGAAATCGAAAGTATTAACTGGTATGTTTTATGCCACATTATTTTGCTTTAAAACTAATTTTGCTCATATTCTCACTATGGGTCTTGTTATACCTTTTTTTTGTCCCTTTTCACTCATTAAGTTCAGATTACTTTTATACAAAAAGTTAAGTTTCTGTTGTTCAAATGGCATTTTTACCTCAGTACCTTAGCTAATTTGATTGTTGTTTATAAAGTTGTTGTTGAAAAACTATGGACCAATGGTTTTGGGGCATTCATTCTGTGAGGTTACCAACAGTGCTCTTTTAGTTGGTTAATAAGTTAAGGCTGCATTTAATTTTTACTAGCTGCATCTTTAAAAAAATGATAATTAGTATATTGGGTTTGAATGGTTTGCAACATCAGTGATTGTCAAGTGTTACTTTTATTGATCAATGTATGAACACTTGTTGCAATTGACCTTTGTCTCAGAGTCACAGTTTTATATCGTGCTGAAATGGAAAAATTATTATTCTGCTGTCATTTGCCTCTCACACCCGAAAGGGTTTCGTCTTCACAAAGATTTAGTTGGAGTAGAATGACCAGTATATTATATTTGATGCAGACAAACTGTTTTAAATTGAAAATAATGGAAGAACAGGGAAATAGATGAAGAAGAGAGGCTGAGAAGGGAAGACATGAGGCAGGGGTGGAGGAGACGATGGTGAGGAGAGGAATAGGTCTAGTTAATTAATTTCATCATAACCCCTTTCATTCTGTCCAACACAAGTATATATGAGTAATTACAATTTACGAATTATATCTGTTAATTATATTTCATTACTCTAAGCTCCCCTTATGTAGTTAGATAGTGTCTTGATGTCCGCATCAGTCTCCGGGTTACATTGAAGGGTAATAATTGTTTTGTGTAAGTATTTGAATTGGTGTTACCTTTTCTTTCAGGCACAGTGGTATGTAAATTGTTTTTGTTTAGATATTTTGAATCAGTATTAACCTTTTCTTTCAGGCATTGTGATATGTAAATTATTTTTGCATAGATATTTTGAATCGGTATTCCCTTTCCTTTCAGGCAAAGTGAGATGGAAATGGAGAAGGGCAAGATATCTATGTGAATACAATTGTTAGGGTCTGCAGTCATCTTTGATGCAGTGAGTTTCATCTCTCTAATAACATGCAGATCCCTAATCACTTGAACTTCATAGTATTTTTTCGTTTTTCGTTGTGGTTTAGGTTATTAGCTATTTACTTAAGTTTTGGGAATAATTGAGGCCAACAGAAATGTACGTGCATGGTGGAAGCGAAGTTGGAATATTTGCACAGCAGTACTTGAAAGATTCATTTACACATTTACATGCAGATCGCTAATCTAGTTCCATGGACGTGTTTCACCTACAAATTACATTCATTCTTAATGACTTTTTGGTTTTGGCATTCTTAGTTTTGAGTGGAATGGCCGGCTCCAGGACTGTGGCCTGGAGTGGTGGGTTTAAAGTTGTCCATTTGTCTAGTGGGCGGCGGTGGCGGTGGTAGATTGGCATTTACTGACGGACTTGGTGCTTCAGGCACCACTTCATCACTGTTCACAGTTTTGTAGGGGCTCTCTGCATAAGAATGGCGGTTTTTCTCATCACTGTTTGTGCTTGCATGTTTCACCATCTGTTCACTGCTTACCTGCAGCTGGAAACTGTGGCCAGCACCGGGACTATGGCCAGGAGTTGTGGGTCTGAAACTGTCCAAATGGCCAGCAGGTGGCAGCGGTGGTGGTTGAGCAGCATTCACAAGCTGAGTTGGTGCTTCGGGTCCCAGTTGGTCACTATTCACCGTTGCAAATGTGCTCTTACCTATCAATACATGTTTACTGCTTGTCTGCTGCTCCGATCGGTTACTTATCTCTCTCAGTCTCAGGTTTCTACTCTCCGAAATCTGAATTGCTGTGGAGACAAACATCAGCAAAATACAGGCAACAATCAAGTTTGCCATTGGCATTTAGAAATGGGAAGACCAAACAGATTCAAGGGAAGAAAAGACAAGAAGAGTCGAGAGACTTAGCAGGTACTACAAGTGCCTCTTTGTCCACACCGATTGCAGCAGTATTTATAGAGAGCTCCAAAGGCTAGTTGCTATTTAACAAATTCCACACATTGAGGGATTCCTTTCATTATGCATACAATAGCGATTTCTGAGTTGTTCTTTTTCATAGTGCTTTCTAAAGCATGTTGCCAGTTTTGTAAAAGCTCTCCGATCTGCATGTCCCATGCAAGGATTGCTTGCGGCTCTCACCATGCCTCCTAGTTTGTCTGCCCTTTCAGATATAAGAAAGGGGGAGGTGTAATGATTGTGTGTGGGCTGTGGACCATCCGGACGCCCTGTGAGTCTGTATGATCATTTTTTCGCCTTGAAGATCAAATCAGAAACTCACTGCTGCTTCAAAGGTATTGTAATGTCTTTAAATATTTGCATATGGTGCTCATGTTCTGCTGTCTAGAGCTTGAAATTAATATTTGAAATCCATGATGACAACTGGTTTGGTTGTACTAGTCTAGTCTTCTAGCACTCCCCCTTTCCATGTTCCTTGTTGAGCTCTCTCTATATATTTCTTTGTACTATCTCACCTCTGGAAGAGTACAGACAACCAATGCCCACTTTCCAACCCACACGACCTAATTTAACATTCCATGCTTATGGTATTCTGGCTCTCAGTTCTAGCTTTACCTTTTCAGCTTTTCGTGCTTATGGTGTGAGAACATTAGCCAGTGATTGGTTGAAATTCCAGAGAAGTGGAGAGAACACTCTTCACACTTCACAGTCACCAACATTTCATGCAGTTCAATTTGGTTGTATGATGCTATTGACTTTCGTAGTTCTCAGACGCTGTTACGTTCTCGTCGCTTCACTGGGTGGTAGGACAATGCGTGACTTCTTTCGATTTTCTGTTTCAGTGCTGCTGAAGCCCATCGAAAAGTTTGGGCGCTGGACAAAAGTCCAGAATATTAGTTCAGAATCCCTGCTTACTTTGAGGTGCTCTCTTCGCTGAGGTTGGGGTGCACCAGGGGAGAACTTCATGAAAATCGCATACTAATTTCTTCAAGTTATGGTTTGGATTTCAGATTTTTCTGCTGATCTCAGTTATTAATAGCACGCATAAATAACATTATATTATATGGTTTAAATTAACAATCCACCCAGAGCTGAATCCAACGTTGATGTAAATGTCGAAAGAGTTGATCAATGGGGAAAGTGCAACATTTGCGCTGAAGAAAAGAGTTGACCTCCAAGCACTTATCAATCATCATGACTGCATTTATTCTGAATACAACATCAAATGCAGCAAAGTGGGATTCAGGTTTGTTAACAAGGTATAAATGATAAATGGTAAGAATGCATCAGGCTCCCCCAAAATCACCTAATTTATGAAATAGCTATGTTGCATGGATAGGGGTAAATGGGTACGGGTATGGATACGAGAAATTTGAATTTTCCATAAAAGTATTGAACAATGTGCTCAATCTCAAGGGTTACCATCATGTCATGTGTGTTGATTTTTGGAATCAAAATGCATATTGTGTGGTGTGAGATTTTAGTTAAAGATTTTCCATTCATTTTAATAACATATCGTTCTCGTCTCAGGATTGTTTGGATTGCGAAAAAAACATGATGGATTGTTTTTGCAGTGATGTAGCGTCCACGTCCAATCTATGAATTCATTCCTTATATATGTTCACAAAATGCATAACTATCACCTCTACTTT
The DNA here is from genome assembly GCA_002312845.1 of Kalanchoe fedtschenkoi. Lineage (NCBI taxonomy): Eukaryota > Viridiplantae > Streptophyta > Magnoliopsida > Saxifragales > Crassulaceae > Kalanchoe > Kalanchoe fedtschenkoi. Next base: position 1,289,008 of record NQLW01000060.1, read on the forward strand.
AATTGCAATCGGGATTATAGAAAAGAGCGCAATGAAATAAAATTGAATTAATTTAAGATTTTATTTAGATCAATTGATTTGATTCATCAAGTACAATCAATCTTAAATCGCCCTGTGACAAAGAAAGTCGCAGATGGTGATGGAAGACGGTCTGTGCAAATCGCAATTTCCCTAAGGATGTCTTTCCAAGCGTCTCATTTTCTCATGCGCGCTAAAGATGCGGAGATGCAGGCGCCTGGTATTGCACAGACTTGTAACACAGGCGTTAATATGAACAAACGACCTATAACTGATGAAATTAGGACACCAATTGGGCAAGAACTGGTTCCAAAAGCTTTAGGTTTCAAGCGCAGTAAAACATTCTGGAGAAATAAACATGTATAAGAATCAACTCCAAAACCTTGTCATGAAGAAAGGTTATACTTTACCTATTTATAACTTTTAACGTGGGTATCCTCCGCATAATAGTGGCTTCAAATCCAAGGTCATTGTTAATGGACAAACATATGAGAGTCCCAAAGAATCTGAACATGCTGCAGCAAAAATTGCCTTGTTTTCGTTACTGCCACATGAATCTCAAGAAGTTAGCTTTGATAATTCATTTTTCAAGAATCTGTTGCAAGAGTTTGCTCAAAAATCTGATTTGGAGCTGCCAACTTATGCCACAACCAAGTCTGGTGTAAACCACATGCCGACCTTTGTGTCGACTGTGGTAGTAGGGGGCAAAACATTTTGTGGAGAAGAAGCTAAAAACAAAGAAACTGACAAAGATAAATACCGCAAAGGTGGCTTATACTGATGACAAAAAAAATACAATCAATCTTATTAAATTTCTTTTAGATTATAGTTGATTGAATATGAAAAAATTTCTTTTTTTACATATTTTTTACAATTCGTATGGTTTAGATTGTAATTGAAAAAGTGATGATAGATAATGTATCTTTTAATTTTTGCCTTTTGAATAAGCTTAAGTATTAAAATACTATATTTTATGAATAAACTTGTTAATTTGAAATATAAATAAATAAGGCATGTAAGTAGAAAGACTTCAATTTGTATACAATTTTCAATTGAATTTACAAATAAAACCAGAAGAATAATATTATGTCACAAAAAGCAAGCGCAATTGAGTTAAAACATTTGTTCAAACTCATATCGTTTCGAACCTGCAACCACATCTTGTCATAAAGGCAGCGTGTTTTATAACAAGATGAATCACAAAAATACATTTAACACAATTTTGAAAAATTCATAACTCATTGCTAGCATAAAATGTAGCATGCCAGCAACATGAGGTGTTGCATTGAGAGGAGTTATAAATCTAATTTGGAGTATCAAAAATATTATATAATTAATTTATTTGAGAAATATATTATAAAAATATTTTGAGAGTTGAGGTGCACTAGATATATATATATATATATATATGAGAGATCCGTTGAGAACCTCCTTAAGTTTAGAGCTGTTGTGAACAATTCTGGACCAATCATTTTTTTACATGAAACAACAACACATTAATTATATAATTTCCTTTTTGAGTTCACTTATTATGCTTTATTAATTATATGAGATTTATTTTTAATTTTTATGGAACAAATTCACATACCATTTGTGTATTTTTTTCATCTAACATTGTCTCAATTTTGAGAGACATTTTTGTTTTAATTAACCATATTTTGTGGATTTTTGGATAATGAACATTTTTTCAAAATTAATGTTTAATTTTTAATGATATTTTTAGAATAATAAAAGATAGTGAATTTTTTTGGCAGTGAATATTTTAGCTTGTACAAGAATTTATTTTATTGAAGCAATGACCATTGATAGTGAACATGTTCACTATTTGACACCTGTTCTATACGCTATAAAACAAATGTTCACCATAAAAAATATTACCCAAATCTATAAAAAATAAAAACATTTAGTAAGTTTCACAATTTGAAAACATATTCACTATGTACAATTATGGTGAACAAATTCACTGTTTAATATTTCTGGACTTTACTGTAGTCTCGTACTCTTGTCAATCTTGTAAAATGTGAACTGACTCACACACCAAAGGACCCAAGGATCATCTGCAAAGTCATAAGGGAGCATGTAACCTTCAAGGCCTCAAAAAGGCCCACAATGTAGTTATGCATGACGATGACTGAACAGCTACTCCTTAGCATCTTGTCGGTGCACCCTATTGACAAATTCAACAGACCCGTACTCAATGCCTTGGTTGGCTGCACTGGAACCAGGAACATTTGCATATTTTTCATCCACCAAATAATATCTATCGGTTGACATTACAGATGAGTTGAAATAAAATAGAAGTTAATAATGGTATTTTCACTAATAATTTAAGAATACAAATCTATCCCTGGAAGAAAAGAAATATAAAGGCGCACAACAGACCTTCTAAGACTTGTAATTTGTGGCCACAATTAAGAGAAAACTAAAAAGTACCTTAGCATAGTAATCAGCGGGCAATTTGATGCCCTCCCATGGCGGAAGCCTTGAAGTTGATTTTCCAATATTGTGCTCCTCTGGAGTAGGATAGGATGCTGTGTGGGTTGATATTGTACAAATCTCTGCCACATTTCCATACATGCCAATAAGATAATTTCTTTTCATCTTACTAAATTTACGCATCAACTCACCAGAAATGGTGCCACACAAAAAATGAATCTGGTTTCAAATTTAATTTAATTAAAGTGATTATAGTTGAAAACAATTGAGAAATCCAAATCCAGAAAAATGATATGAAGCAGGTCAACAGATTCACCACACAAAAATGAATATGGTTTCAAATTTAATTTAATTAAAGTGATTATAGTTGAAAACAATTGACAAATCCAAAGAATAATAAGAGAAAACAGGGACCAGAGAAGCGGTAAAGCGAGAGACAAGATGGAAATTGATCTTGATGAAATTAACAACCAGACATGAAATGAAGAACATGAGCTCCATAGGGTCGGTGACCGCGGCTGCTGCCACCCCATCACGACTTTTTGACATGTAAAATTATGTTCACCAAACAAAACTGTCAATTTGAGAATCATGAGAGCAAAACGAACCGATAGACTTTACTATTGATAATATGCCTTTTTTGAATTTTAACCAAACTTTTTTTCTTCTACTTTTCAATCAGTTTTCTCTAAATTAAACATAGAATTAATTTATTTTTCTCTCAAATTTTCATTTTTTTTCAAATTTTCTTAAACCACGCAATGTAAAACTTAAATATTGAATCTATCTCACTTTCAAAGATAACATTTTCGAGGCCAAAATCATCCATCCATCTGCAGGAAAGGGCAAGAGTTAACTGTTGGACAAAAAATATTCTCAACAAGACAATAATCTTGAATACAAACAAACTAAAAAGACAAGCAAATATAATATATATTTCTTTTTAATGATTATGTGTTACACGCCATCAAAGCAAGTAATCTATTTTGATAGTGACAGTACCTTTAGTATATTTATACGCATGCGATACCATCAAAGTTCGAATTTAAGATCTTAATGATTTTTTTATTAAATAATCAAAGTCTAATTTTTTTTGGTGACTAGGGGTGGCACACCCTTCAATTTGATAGTAAGATATTTACTCATTGTGAATTAGCTCACATGTTCTTTAAATGTAGACTCAACCTTATAACATGAAATTGTTAGACAATACTTCAATCCAAATCAAATTCATATTAATAACTTAGTTTTTTTTCTGGGGGTATATGCATGCAAGCCCGACAGATAAGTCCAGTTCTTCACCAAACTTTCTGTCCTCGTCACTCGTCAGGCTGGCATGTCCTGCACGAGTTATAATTTAATGGGTTGGTGAAACATGATTTGATGTCGATTGATTTCAATTCATGATATAGAGTCACTGGTCCAACAATGATTTATATACTTTTTTTTTTTATAAAAAATGTTATCTTTGGCAACGAATATTCATTTTGCCCCCTTTTGATGCGTGTATTAGAAATAGATTGATATTATTGATACCATAATGATATATTTGGATCAGAATAGAAATACATATTAATAATGCAGCGAAGAAAATTTACTTTTGAAAATTCGTATTAATTATACCTCCTCGATGTATGATATTATTTATACGAATATTAAAAATACATGTATAAATAATATGCTATACCAAACATGCACTTTGAATTATTTTTTTATCAGTTAAAAAATGGATATGGATTGAGCTAGAAAGAATTTCAAATCTCCTAAAAGCAACAATTAATAATGGAACGGAATTTGAACAGATTTCGACCGGATCTAACTGAATAAATTTGGATTTAGATGGGGCCATTTGAATCAGCTTAATAAAAATATTAAAAAAAATCAAAGTGACTAGTATTACTATAATACTTTTTCAAAACAAAATATAATTATTTTATGGGGTTAGTGAATATAAAGTGATATCAAATATGAAGGATAACATCATTTTACTTATTTTTGTCGTTTTAATGTTTTAGGATATTTAAGGCAGTCCTAAATACTCTAAAACTTTAAATCATAAAAATAAAACTCCAAATCTAAAAATCTAAAAATTCTAAATCAAGTGCCTGGCAACTCTAAAACCCCCTAAAATCATAAAGGGATAAAACCTTAAAAGAGTTCTGAACGACTATCACTTACCTAATTGAGGTCCAAACTACCATAATTTCCAAAAAGAGTGCGATAAAAAATGGACTAATTTTCTAAAATAAAATTTATCATTGCATTCCTAAATTAGTATTATTCAAAGATTTATATTTATATGCGAAAATTACGTTGTTTAGTTATCAAAATAAATAATATCGTTTTGTGTACATAAAGAAAATGACGTCTTTTCATACCCAATCATCCATAATTTTCAACAAATTTAATAAGATAAATTATATTTAAGAAATCAAATAAACTGATCTTAAGCATCATCCAAAATCGGTCCAATTTTTTTTCCACCGTATCCTTTTTGAAAATCTTGTTAGTTCCTACCACAATTGGATAAAAGGTGGTAGTTCAGAGCCCATTTTGGATTTTTTTTCTCAATCATAAAACCCTAAAAATATAAAAATTCTAAAATCTTAAAACTAAAACACCCTAACATGTTAGAATTCTAAAAACCCATAAAACTTAAAAGAAAAATAGCAAAAATATTTATTTTAGCCCGATCTCTTACTTAACTTATTTAAAGTGGAACCTCATATCTTATTTTCTCTTATATTACAGGAACATGTTTGAGTTTCCATGTAGTTAGTATAATATTTAATTTACATAATTATGCATTTAATTTTTTATTTAATGATAATTCTTTAGTTAAGACTTTGGATAGTTACTAAATTTATTCCAATATCAAACCGGTTTGAATGATAACCGGTCGAGTTATAACGATATATTCGGTTTAGATCGGTTTTATCTAATTTAACTCGGTTTGAGGTGAGCTATAAGACATGAAATCATACCGAACCACACCCCGGTTCACAGCTCAACCAGCCAGCCCGATTCTTATGACTAAGTATTCGACCCAAGATGTTTGATTTGCAAACCAAGTGATTAGCCATTTCATCTAACACCCTTTTGATAAAATTTATGATTTATTACATAGCTTAATTTAATTTGCTGGGCGATCTATTCGAATCATTTTTTAATTGGAATTAGCCCGAAGTGTTGATTCCTCGGCTAAAATCACTATAAATTTTCATAGCATCTTTAAATTTTCAGTGAAACACATACTGATTTAAAATAGATTCAAACCGAAACCATATGAATATGATGAATGCACAAGAGATTTGGCCCATAAAAAATCAGACTCCATCAAAAAATGCAAAGAGATATATAACTGTTTGGTTTAAGGAAAATTTGATGGAAATGAAAATTTAAGGAAAAATTGAAAGAAAACGAAATTCTTAAAGAATTTCTTCTAATTTACTCTTGTTTGCTTTCATAAAGAAAATGTTGAGGAAAATTATAAGGAATCGATTTCATTTTCTATGATCATAGAAAGTTTTATAAAAAATATATAGAAAAATATCAATCTTTCATCACTTAATACATTTAATTTGATGAAATAGATTGAATTTGTTCAAAAATTGGTTATTTGTTTGAGATACATTGAATTTGATTGAATTGATCTGTTAGAGATAAGAATCACATTTTTCATCTCATTTTCTATCCCTCCTATTTTCCATCTAAACCAAATAATGTATTTTACAAATTTTCTATCAAAATTTTCTTTCCGCCAAATTTTTCCTAAACCAGACACAGCCTTAGGATATGTTTAGTTTAGGAAATTTTTGATGGAAAGTGTTTTTTCTCCTAAAATCCATTATATTTTTCCTTATTTGGTTAGGAGTGAAAAATGATAAGAAAATACTAAAACATACTTTATTTTACACAAATTTTTCATTCTATCTTCTATCTAATTTATATACAAACTTTTCTTCTTATTTTCTTACAAATTTATTTTCTTTTGCACCAAATTTTTTCTGAACCAAACACAGCCTTGGCCACCGGAAAAAAAATAAATTGCATGACTGCCTGATTAATGAATGTAAAAAAATCACATGATTGAACTTATTAATCCATACAAAAAATGAGTCAACTTAAGTAGGCCGCTTTGTACGGGACTCATCTTTCGTGTCGGCCTGCGATCAGCCCTCTTCCTTGTCGTATCTCAATTGCTCAGCTCTCGTCTTGGCTTGTCATTTGTCATGTCTTCATAAATTCTTGGGATTCAACGTGAACCGTCGACTACTAGTGTAGTGGTACCAACACTTTGATCAATCACATAACGCATTAAAATATCAAAAAAATTCGTAATCAATAAAATATTGTCATGTGTCAAATAACTTTTCAAAATGTCACGTGACGTATCTTTATTGATGATAGATTATGTCCAGCCAAAAATTTCTCTTATACAATAATTGTTTTACCTTATAAATGACGCATGTGATGACGTAAACGAATCCACCCCTTTTGTCACCAGACACGTTACGTTTTCTGTCTCTTGTTTGTTTAATAAATAATAGTAAGTCAGTTATTTAGTGTACTTTTTTTATTGCACATAAAAACAAGCTTTTTTGTCGTCATGTGCGTAACTCTGATTCTTACTTGTACAAGTATGACTTGCATTTGAAAGCCTACATTTTTGAAAAATTTTAGGGAAAAAATTTAAAATTGATCTACAACTATCACCATTTATTCAATTGTGATTTGAATTATTATGATTTAAAAAAAAGGTGTGATAAAAAAATCGGACTGATTTTGGATGATGCTTATGATCAATTTGTTTGATTTCTTAAATATAATTGAGCTTATAAAATTTGTTGAGAATTATGGATGATTGAGTATGAAAAGACGTCATTTTCTTTATGTGCACAAAATGATATTATTTGTTGATAATCAAACGATGTAATTTTCACACACAAATCTAAGTCTTATAATAATATTAGTTTAGAAATATAATGATAAATTTTATTTTAGAAAATCAGTTCCATTTTTTCTTCATCGCACCCTTTTTAAAAATCTTGATAGTTGGATCGCAATTAGTTAAGTGGTACTAGTTCAGAGACCCTTTTGAGTTTTATCCCAAAATTGTAAATAGGGCTATGCAATGAATCAGAATTATTTAAATATCAAAAGTAGAATAAAAATTATTTTTGATTTATTTAAAAATTTAGATTCATTAAATATAATTAATTTTATCAAATTTGTTCAACATAAAATCAGTTTAATATGAAATACATATGCTTTTTTATAAATAAAATGATATTATTTAATTTGATGATAAAATAATATAATTTTAGCATACAGATATAAATCATATAGTAATATTCGTTGATGAATGCAACTGTAATTTGAGTTAAAAAATCAGTTAATTTTCTTTTCTTAATCTATTTTTGACATTTAAATTGTTCTGACGTTAAATAAAAAAATAATTATTTTTGTTTTGGAAAAGGTATTATATATTTCCAAATAAGAGAGGAATGGTAACATCTATTCACAAAATACACAGCACACATGGAACCATGGTTCCATCAAAAACCTGCTGAAACCTGAGTCACTAAGCCAAAGAAACAGGGGAGGAACAACCCTCAACCCATAAACTCTAGAACACTGATTTTTGTGGGAACAAAACTAGCAAAAACATAACTCAAGAAGTTCTAAAACCCTCCAAAATTTTCTGTCAGCTTTCCCATCTTACTCCCGATCCATTTTTAGACTCAAAACATGGTTGGATTCCTATCATTTGAGCCCATAGAAAATTGATTCTGGTCTTCTTCATTTTCTAAATCTTGACCAGGATCAACTTTAGCTCTTGGACAGCTTCACTAACCACTCTTATAGCTTCAGGTTCCTCTTCCGCGAAAAGCTTTCTTTCCCTCCATATGCAATAAAATTAATTCGAGTCTTTTTGATTTTTTACGGTCTAAATTTAAAGAATTATATTGACATGTATCATTGATTAATTAAAAAATTAATTTTACTTCAAATTTATGCGTACATACTCAATTATGACATAAATTGACAGAAACACACTGTGCATCTGGCACATCATAATTCATACGACACTTTTTAAGAGGATTATGAATACGCAGAGAGTGTGAATTTAGCGACCATTCTATCAAATTTAGCAACGAAAGAAGTATCATTAGCGACGAAATTATCCGACAGCTTCCTCCAGCGACTGTCTTCCTTCAAGAAACATTATAAATACCCACATGAAAATCAACATGTGATGCCCATTTGTGTTATCCTTTCCTGCACTTGGATTCAATCACTGGTTGGAGATAAAAAGTTAGAAAAGTCATAAAAGGCGTCGTTTAATGGAGGAAGATGACAGAGCAGTGCCGTTGCTGGCGAGTAAAATCGAATACCATGAAAACTGCCCGGGCTGCAGAGTGGAGCTGCTCAAACAGACCCGCACCGGCCTCCCCATCAGGGAGCTCTTCTCCATCTGGATCGTCGTCTTGTGCACCGGTTACTGGAAACTCTCCCTGCCAAACATATTCCATCCTTTATTCGAGCTTCTGATTTTTCTCACCATTTTCTTTTTTTTTCCCGCAGCCCTGCCGATTTCGTCGCTTTTTCCATTTCTGTATTTCATGGTCAGCTCGTGTAGAATTTACAACTTTCATTGTGTTTTGATACGGATCATCGACGCAGCTCCGTTGCCCCCACTTCAGGTTCTAATCATGTGATCCGTGGCGCAGATAAGAGACTTTCATATAGCCGAGACGGAGGAAGATATCGGCTACTACGCTGGCTATGTCGGTAAGCCAGCCATATTTACTGCATAATTGTCTAGAAGCTTTTTTCTTTCTTGTTTCTGATTTTGAGGCTTAAATTCTTCCCAAGGATCTTCGTTCATGCTGGGAAGAGCGCTGACGTCGGTCTTCTGGGGGCTGGTCGCTGACAAATACGGCAGAAGACCCGTCCTCATCTTCAGCACCGCCACCGTGTTCGTACTTAGTAGTTTTCATTCTCATCATGAATATGTAGTGATCCTGAAATGATGTTTTTTTTTGCAGGGTTGTTCTCAACACTCTCTTCGGCCTCAGCCTCAACTTCTGGATGGCCGTCGTGACCCGGTTTCTCCAAGGAAGCTTGAATGGTTTACTCGGTCCAATAAAAGTACGTAACTAAAATCCTCTTGGAGACTCATTAAGGCCCCGGATCGCCGATGCAACTCTCTCTGGTTACACTGATCAAAACTTGCGGGGTAATTGTTCATTGTGGCAGGCGTACGCATCGGAGATATTTCGCGACGAGTACCAGGCTTTAGGCCTATCTGCCGTACGTTCATAGTTTAGATTTACACTACTAGTTGTAAGATTCTTCCTGAACTTCTTGATGCTTAATTCTTCTTCTTCTTCTTCTTCTTATACTCAGATCAGCACGTCGTGGGGGATCGGACTGATCATCGGACCGGCTCTAGGGGGGTTTCTTGCCCAGGCAAGCCTTACTGAATACATACAAGTTGACTGCCTATTTTTTCTTTTGAAGTTTCGTTGTAAAACCAGCAACTCAATTCACGCAGCCTGCGGAGAAGTATCCACACATATTCAGTCAAAATTCGATATTCGGAAAGTAAGTACTCATTTGGTATCAGAAACGTGTCACTGTGACTTTTTCGAATCATCCATACATTTCTTCACTCCATTTGGATCATATATTCAGATTTCCATACTTCTTGCCGTGCCTTGCGATATCCATACTCGCAATGGGAGTAACAATCGCCACATTTTGGCTCCCGGTGAGTTCACTCGAGCAAATTCGTATTTGAATAAGGTGTGAATTTTTATTTGAGTATTGGAGAACACGACATTAGCTTGGACAGCAAATGTGTGCTTATGAACCAGGAAACATTGCACAATCACAAGGATACGCTGCCATCACACACCTCACCGGAAGACCGGCCACACGAGACCGATGCCCTGCAGGAAGGAAAATCTGCGAGCAAAAGTCTGTTAACCAATTGGCCGCTCATCTCATCAATCATTGTCTACTGCGTTTTCTCACTTCATGACATGGCTTACACGGAGGTTTTAGCTTACCTCACCAATATAAATTTTGTACTTTAACCGACATTAACATCGGCTTTTTTTCCTCCCAGTAAAATGCACAACTTCTTGTTGTAGATTTTCTCACTGTGGGCTGTCAGCCCCAAGCGACTCGGTGGCCTGAGCTACACAACTCAAGATGTCGGCGTAGTTCTTGCAATCTCCGGTAAGCCCCCACAAAAATTTACACCGAGGCCATTTATAGGTTTTGGTTCCTTAGGATTCAAGTTCTTATTCTCTCTTTTTTAAAAAAATTTATACACACATATGATTGAAATTCTAACTCGCAAATTGTCAGATACCAATTTTCGTAATTTTTTTAACACTTTTATTCCTTGGGATTCAAGTTTTCGACATTAAAATCTGCAGGTTTCGGTCTTCTGGTCTTCCAGCTCACCTTTTATCCTTACGTGGAACGTCTACTCGGGCCAATCATGGTGTCGCGCATCGCCGGGGTACTCTAACTTGAACACGAAAAGGTTACTTAATTTTTCATAGTAGTTTTGCTTTGCTTGCTGAATCTTGTCTGTAACGCAGGCCTTGTCGATTCCTTTGCTGTCAACCTACCCTCTAATAGCCACGCTCTCGGGCGTGGCTCTGGCCGTTGGTCTAAACTGCGCATCAGTAGCCAAAAATGTTTTATCCGTGAGTTCGTTCGTTTGTTTGTTCGTCGGCCATTTAAATGAGAAGTATCGGCTATGCCCATCGGATAAGTTTGGCTTGAACTGAACTCTGTGTTATCTCAGGTCTCAATTGTGACGGGCATGTTCATTCTCCAGAACAAGGCCGTGGTACAGCTCTATAGTCCCCTAGTGTTGTTATTGGACTTATTTTTGAACTGTCGCGTGCGTCTTGTGTCATCACATTATTATAACGCACCCGACGATCGCAGGCCCAGAATCAGAGAGGGGCTGCAAACGGCTTGTCCATGACTGCGATGTCGATATTCAAGGCCATCGGTCCTGCCGGAGGCGGCGCCATGTAACTCTTTTCTATTCAAAGCATCACATTTTCTAATCCGAAATCCTGTAAAACATCAAGAAATGCATTTGGTTGATTTTTTGTCTTTGAGATTGACTTATGATGATTTTGGTCACAGGTTTTCTTGGGCGCAGAAGCGACAGCATGCTTCTTTCCTCCCAGGTATATGGCTGACAGTGCCAGCATATTTTTAGCGACCAAATTAGCGACCAAAATATAATAATAGGCGACGAAATTACCCGGTTATTAAGAAAAAGTTGTCCCGTGTTGGATGTCGTTGCTGTGCGGCTGGGTCTAATTTACTTATGGTGCAGGGGTGCAGATGATTTTCTTTGTCCTAAGTATGGTGGAGCTGATCGGAGTGATCTTGACATTCAGACCATTTCTTGTTCCAACAGAGTAGCTTTATTCGGTGAGAGCCGATTTAAGTTCAGGCGCAGACAGACTATTTCGTTACGCAACTTACTCAACGGATAATTTATCCGTTGAGAGTTTTTTATTTATTTTTTGATCGGATTTATCTTTTCCGATCATATATAATATACACACAAGGTTTTAGCTGTTGGAAAGCAACTGTTGTTACTGTTATGAAATTAGAATAATGAGTTCAAATTATTTTTAGTAACACGCTACTACCTTTTGTAACGGATGAAGCGTTATTACAATCTCCTCTTTATAAATAATGACACGTGCCTCGTGAGAGATAAAACATTTCTCAGTAGTTTTTCTTTTCTTCATGGGGCAGTATATGTCCAGAAGTTCATCACATGCAGGGCCGGTCCCGACATTTTGGAGGCCCGGTGCAAAATTGAAAGTCAGGCTTAAATAAAACTATGCTTCAATATACAACATATAGTCGAGGTAGTGGAGTTGGTTGTGAGTTTATTAAAAATGTTGAAGGGCAAGGGTTCAAGTCCTTACTGCAACATAATAAATTTTTTATATGAGATTAGTTCGGGCCACGGGCTGGAGGCCCCGATCCGACTGAACTGGAGTGGAGGCCTAGTGCATTGAAGGTCACGACTGAGTGGAGGCCCGGTGCAAGTGCTCCACTTGCACCTGTGTTGGGCCGGGCCTGATCACATGCATATACTCTTCTCGGATACACCGCGTGCAACTTGTTAGGGAGCAGAAGGGAGAACAATCTGCATCAACCTATGTTCTCAAGATGAAAGGATGGGCAGAGGAGATGGCGGCTGCAAGAAGAGATTCAATGGAGATGATGTGGTGTCTTACATTCTAACGGGTCTAGATGCTGACTATAATCCTTTTGTCTCATCTATGACCTCGATGGGGAGCATCATATTGAGTGATTTTTATGCTCAAATTATTACCTATGACACGCGATTGGAGTTTTAGAATAACGGTGTCCAATTTAGCTTGTCCTCGGTCAATAAGGTTACAAGAGGCTGGATAGAACTGTGGTCATGGTGGCAATAATCAAGGTGGTGGGCGTGGTGACTACAGCAACACCCATGGAGGTCGTGGGTGTGGCAATGAGACTCGCTCGATTTGTCAGTTGTGTGGCCTTGAAGGCCACATGGTGCGAACTTATTATGAGATATTTGGCAGAAACTTCATCGGTGAAGAGTTTGACCATCAGAAATTCGTGTTCTTTTCCAATTGCAAGTTACAGAGTGAATACTAACTGATATACAAATTTTGGAGAATCAGATCATCTAACTGGTGAATTGGAAAATTTGACTACTCATAAGAAGTATAATGGCTTAGAACAAGTACATGCCGCAAACAAATAAGATATGAACATTAGACATATTGGTCATACAATCTTTTGTATCCCTACTCGTGAATTGCAAGTTAATAATGTTTTAGGTGTTATCGAAGCATAAAACAATCTTATTTTAATACAATGTCTTACTAATTATAATATGCCTTTGTTGAGTTTCACCCTACACTCGTTTGTGTTAAAGATTGAATCACTGAGGAAACCACTTCTTTAATGTAGATGTAAATAAGGAGGTCTCTGTCCGATTCCTTTGAAAGTCATTCAAACTCTCTTAATTGTCAAGTCCACAAAATCTAAGTGGCATAATCATTTGGGTCGTCTCTCGTAAGTCATAATTCAAAAAGTTCTATCAGGTAATAGTCTTTCTTTTATTAGTAAGTCAAATAAAGAGTCTATTTGTGATGCTTGTCAAAAAGTAAAAAGTCATCAGCTTCCTTAATCTAGGTCAAATTGTCCATATGGAGCTTACCTCATCATATGTTTGGGGTCCTGCACCTCAGTTGGTAGGTAAACATAAATACTACGTAAGCTTTATCGATGATTATAGTAGATATACCTAGGTTTATTTTCACTAAAATAAGTCTGCTTTTTTCTATTTACATAGTTTTAAGCATCAAGTTGAAAGAATTTTCAATAGAAAGATCATTACCATGCAAACTAACCAAGAGGAAAGTACTAAAAAATTAATTTTTTTCAAAAAAATTAGAATTGCTCATCTTATTTCTTGTCTTCATGCACATCATCAAAATGGAACTACTGAGCGTAAACACCCTCATATAGTAGCGGTTGACTTATCTCTTCTTGCTCATGCATAAATGACTTTTAAATTTTAAGATGAAGCTTTTTCTTTATTGCAGCGTAACTCATAAATTGTATTTCTAGTTGAGTGATCCATTTTTCCATTTCTCTATAATGGTTATTTCATAAGAAATCTAACTATCAATCTCTCGAAACTTTTGGATCAGCTTGTTGGCCAAATCTTTGACCATATAACACGAGAATGCTTGAATTCCGATCAAAACATTGTGTATTCCTTAGATATAGTGGCATGACCTATGGCTACAAATGTTTAGACATTTCAATTGAGCATGTATATATTTCTTGTGATGTTGTTTTCGATGAGACGGGGTTTTGTCATTTAGTATTTTTCATCCAAATGCAGGGGCACAACTTATATCTGAAGTGTGTCTCTTGTCTTAAAATTTTTTGAATTCTGTTTATAGGGGTATGATTGATTTAGACATGAATATGTCTCATGTCTTTACTAATGATTTTGCTGAGAATGTTGGGTTGCAGAGGTATTAAATTCTTGAAGAAAATCTGGCTAGATTTTCTACGAGGGACGTACTAGAAAATTCATCGGCTAACATGCATGATGAGTTTGGGATGATCAGCTTGATGTGTACCAGATTTGCTGGAGTCGGTGCTGGAGGAATCAGCTTGAAATGTATTACCACACTTCAAAATTAGAAACGTGATCATAGTTCACCACCTATTATCATGTTTCAGAATCACCACCTAATATCATGTTTCAGAATAAAAAAAAGATGATAATAGACTATAACATATTACCACGCTTCAGAATAATTTTTTTTTTAATTTTAAAAATATTTCATCATATTTCTGCCACTTCCCTCCCATTCTCTCCCCCGCTTCTCCGTAAACACCAAAAAAATAACAACACGTTTCAAATCAGTAACATGTATACCCATGATAAAAAGTTTGTAATAAAATTCTTCAGAATTCTTTGTTGGTGGAGGGAAAATGGGAATGAAAAACTAAATGAAAAAAAGAAGAAAAATTTGTTTCAATTAAAAAGTGTTTCAAAATTTTATATAAAAAATTTTCATCCTTAACCAAATAAAGAGAAAATAAAATGAATTTTATGAAAAATTTAATTTCCCTTTCATTTCATTTCCTTCACATGTTTCCTTCACATCTAAAATGACATTGCTTTATCCGCTCAATACCTCCAACCTCTTGTATACCCGAGAGGGTTTACTCCACAAACCCTCTTGTAATACTATTACATGTTGTAAAGATGATTATTTCTTTCATAACTAATCAACAGTTAACACGTATCTTAATAAATGTAAATACTATTACATAGATCAGCAATTTTCCAGATGCTGCAGTATAATTAATCATAAACTATATAGACTCTTGCAATAAATTATTTGACTACTTGGAATATAAATCCTAATTATATTGTTTAAGAAAGTTTTCCAAAATGGATCAGAATTATGAGCTTATTTATGTCATTTTTTTCCATTTTTCTTCACAAGGAGGGCAATGGATTGAATGTTGTTATTTGATGAGCCTCTAGGATTTGGATCCGGTGCTGCGCTGCAATTTGTTGCGCGGTTCAAAACGACATTGTTTTATTTGTTTGCTGACTACTCAATCTAAAACGATATCGTTTTGATATATAATTTTAATTGAATAATCAGCAAATGAACAAAACGACGTCATTTTGAGCCGCGTAACAACTTGCAGCGCAACACCGGATCCTCTTCCCAGAAGATATTCTTATCATATATATATTTCTTATCACTTTTCTTTTCAACCCTATAATAGACAATAGAAATACCGACCAAATGTAGAAAGTGTTGTCTGTTTTTTATTTGATGAACTAAAAGTGTGAAGCCCCCACATGTAGAAGGTTGTTGTTGCATCTGCCGAACAGTACCGAACCACAAACCTCAAACAATTCATTGCTAAATTCTGTGGAAAAAGCCCGAATAGAAAAGAAACTGATGCGTGATTGAGTGTGTTTCGAGACATAATTATTACACTTGGAAGAATTGGATGGAAGATATATTGCACGTTTGTTATTATCTAGTAGGTGAAAAAGAAATATGTAGAAGCTTAGTTAGGGTTGAGTGGTAGATTTCATTTTTTTTTTCAATGTATAAATTAATGAAAATATAAATCTTGTTGTCCTTCTAGATTTCATTTGATTTTAATCAATGAAAATTGTGTACCATCTAATCAATTAAAATATTGCAATCAGTGAAAATATTGCTCCATCTAATAAATAAAAACGTTACATTTGAATCTTTTGAAATCTCTAGAGACTAAATAATAATCATAGTTAATAATAGACATAAGGAGAACCAAAGATATTATAAATAGGAATAGTTGTAACCTTCTGGACAACACCATCATTCAAAGTCATCACAACCTAAAGGAGAGATAAAGAAAGCTTGAACTAAAAGTTTCCCACATCAAAACATTCAGTTTAAACCCAAAGCTAATAACATAAGTAAGCATTAAGGTTTATTTGAAACTTCTCTACTAAATATTTTTTTTATTTATAAGTCTACTTTTAAAGTCATTTTGTAAATTTTTTTTGTTTAATATTCTGAATTAGACAATGTCTGAGCGGCCACAGAGTAACATCGATGCAAATGGTGAAAGAGTCGACGAAGGCGGCCGATGCAACATTTGCACCGATGACAAGGATAAACTCAAAGCACTTCTTGCTCATCCAAAATCTTGCCACAGCAATGCCCCATATGAATGCGATAAATGCACAAGGCGATTTATCACTAAGGAGTTGTTGAAAGATCATTATACAAATGCTGATTGTCCTAAAATTACTTGAATAAATCTTAGCAATCAACAAATAATAGTTAATACTTATTTAATAACTATAAATTTATTGAATAAATTTGTAAATATAACAATTTTATTCTGCTAGTGTAAATGTATTGGATAATGCATGGCTTGCGAGCTATATTAGCAGCTATGACTTTGTAAATATATGAATTTTATTTTAATTTAATGTTTTTAAATATATAAAAATATCTAAAATTTTTAATTCATGCTGCATATGCTTAGTAGAGTATAAAACACATGGACATTTTACTTGAATTTTAAAAGTATTTTTACTAATTAGTCTACTGTTTATAATAGAAAGTGGATTTATACCGTATCCTTCCAAGGGCTGATACCAAGAAAATTTTATTTTCAAAACAATCAAATGAATGTTTGTTGACGCTTGTGCAAAAGTGAATGTTTAAATTAAAGAAAATTGATTTTTGTCTACACAAATAAATATTGATTCATACTTTTATGATATTAATTTTAAAAATTAAACAAATAGTGGATATTGCAATGTTTTAATACAGTTTCTTTTAATGTCCTTTGGCTACAATTTTCTGTCAGTTGCCGCCAAATTAAAAAATTTGTTCATGGTTTATACAAAAATAAACATAAAATTGTTGCCTTAGACCATTTCAAGGCAACAAATATTTCGTCTGATTCTTATTCTAATCAAAGACAACAAACATTTTAGTGCTACCTTCGGACTTAATTAGGTTTTTTTTTATTCATGCACCCGAAATTAAACATAACCCATATATCCCATTCTTTACATGATTTGATATAACAATCAATATTTAGCTTGCCATTCGACTTATCAGTTAAATTGATGCTAGAAATACTAAGTATATGAACATATCAAATAACCATCAATTTTTATTTTATATTTTACAAAGTAAACAATAAATAAAATTTACAAATACAATAAATTATATATTTTTGATTCACTACAACTTAATAACGGTGTTGTAGTTGTAATAGTATTTAGTTTGGAGGTGGAGGTTTAGGTTCAATCCTTTTTCGAAATATTTTTTGCTTTTTTTTTCCAGAATTTCCAAATATATTTCTAAACCCTAACACTAAAATGAGAACCCTAACCTATAATCCTTGAGAATCCTAAAATATTAAGCCCTAAACCTTCTGAAAACCTAATCTGGGAATCATAATACCCTAAGACTGTGTTTTGTTTAGGGAAAATATGAGGGAAAGGAAAATTTGAGGAAAAATTAGAAGGAATTCTTTGTTTGGTTTGAAGAAAATTTGGGATGGAAAATTAAATGAAAAGTTATATGAAAAATAGGATGAAAATGTTGTTTAAATTAAAGAGTGTTTTAGTACGTACTTTCTACAAAATTTTCCACTTCAAATCAAATAAGGATAAAATAAAATAAATTTTTTGATAAATTCATTTTCCCTCTAACATTTCTTTTCCTCTAACTCCCTAACTCTTTAAAATCCTAAATCCGTAAATCCCATAATACCCATAACCTTGTACCCCATCCGCCCTTTGGCCCCGATAAAGCCCATAGCTCTCCTCGACCCTAACCTTAACCATAATCCTTGAAATATTGAAAACTTCAAAATCTAATTTCCGCTAATACCCACGCCACTAACCTCATCAACCCTCGGACCTCTAAACTAGCTCATGCTACCCTCCAAAACCCTTACCGATAACCTCATTTACTCTTTGAGTCTAAACCTTTCAAAATCTTAAACTCTAAAAAAATACTAACTACTAAAGTCTAAAACCTTAACAATCCCGAACTTAACCTTTTCCCTTAAAATCTCATAACTCATATACCTTGTAGATGTAAATATAATCTCATCCTCAAAATTCCATCAACTCCTAAATTTTTAGTTAAATCAAATAAAATATTTGAGTATCGAACTGAAGCGAACCTAATTAATGAATTAATAAAATTTGAAATTGAATCAAATATATATACAATCTTTTATTAAACTAACTTATCTAAGACAAATAATTAGGATTTATTTAAAATACAATTTTTATAACATTTAACAACAAATTAATAACGTCCTATATATGTAACACAAGCCTCCTCCACCCTTCTCAGCTCTCAGTTCGAGTCTCATCCGAATTTCCGTTCAATGATACAAGCGATTCGGTGTAAGGAAGAACCATCATTTCCTCCCATTCATCCGAACCAATCCCCAAATTCTCGATACGTGAGGACTGACAATCACATAGATACAATCTATTTCTTTTATCAATGTCCCTCAAGAACAACCTTTGAATGCTGTTCCAATATCCCTTAAGTCTCATGTCACCCGGAATAGGGCCGACCATACACTCCTCCTTCGTCCAAGATTTCCCCATCCCATACTCTCGCAGCACCCACACCTCCAAATAAAAACGTCTTCTTTTCCTCGTGGTTCGATTTAAAACTAGACAAATGAAGCGGTGATCGAATATGGTAATATGAGAACCTGCCACGTTATATCGCCCCTCGAGAACAACACCAGGCACTTCAATCCTGCCAAACTCTTCGGTGTTATAATCAAACCATATAATGTGAGGATCTTGGGTTGAGAACCACGCCAGCCAGTGAAATCTCCCATTCAAATTTGTTCCCTCCACGAACCACTCAGAGTTTCGCCTTTGCGTTATTCCATAGTATTCAACTCGATAACAATCAGAAAGCAACTTCCAAGCATTCGTAGTGGACGAATACAACTCCATCGAAAAATATTGAAACTGCTCGGGGCCGCGTCTAATGATCAATCTAGCAACTTTGTAACTAAAACTACCATCATCATCATTTCGATGTTGTCCAACATGTCCGAACCCGTAGACATGCTGCCGGAGATCAGGGTATGTTGTTTCGATCACAGAATAGAACGGTGACGGAGGTAAGACTTTCAACTCCCGCATGGAAGGATTCCATAGAGCGACTCGGTTGGTGTTAAACTCAAATAGGCAGTAAACTCCGAAGCCGGCATCGATTGCCAATGTTGTAGGGTAAGTAACCTCATTCCTACAATCAAGGTATGGCATGTATATATTCTTCTTCTCGGAGATGTAGTTCATCGTATCAGTTCTTTTGTCCATGGATATGAGAGTGAAAAAATCCACCACTTCAGGATTAGGGCATGTACGGACCACCAGGAAAGATGACAGGAATTTATTATTACTGCTACCTCCAACTACTCCGCCACAATAATAGTAATGTTTTGCATGGTGTTCGGCTGCAAATCTGGAGCTGCAGATCACCACCTTCCATGACTTGGACACAAGTTTGAGTCTGACCAAGAACTTCACTTCCGGAATCTTCACCAAAATCAGTCTGATCAAATCTTTTGGAAGCTCTACCTCCATGATCGCAGAGGTTCCTTATTTTGGTTTTGGTAATATGGTTTATATTGTTAGGTCGATGCTGATACTTACCATGAAGATTTGGATTTCAGAACACTAAAATAAATATTTGTTCAAACACTTGCATGGTGTCTTAAAAATCAAAATCAGAATAATTTATTGTATGGATCTGCACTTTAAATTAAAAAGATTTTGATTCGTAACACAATCAAATAAATTAATTCACATTTATAGGGTAGACATCAGTATTTGTTCCTATTTTCTGTTTGCCAACTGTTTGAACTTTCACTCATTATTTTATTGGTCTAAGATAATATTACATAATTCAGCAGTCTTTGTCGCTTATTTTAAAATGATTTTAATTTAGATAATATTCAGCAGTCACCTTCTCTTATTTTGAAACCGTTAGGCTTTGTTTGGTTTAGGGAAAGTTACATAGAAAGGAAAATTAGACGGAAAGTTAGAGAAATTCTTCGTTTGATTTAAATGGGAAATTTTATGGAAAAAAAGTTTAATGAAAAATTATATGGAAAATTTTGTTTAATAATAATAGAAAATGACATTTTCCTTTAAACTTTCCATGATAAATAAACAAGTGAAAAATTGAATCAATTTTCAACCAATATTTACACTCTTACTCAATAATTATAAAAATATATGTCACAAAGAGGTGTCCAAACCTTATCACAGGGCTGTGACACCGTACCCCGCGTCCTAGTCTGATATATTGAAAATTCTAAATTCTATAAATCTAATACTATAAAATAGTATAACCTGCTTATAAACGAAAAAAAGAAAAAAAATATAGTTCTACCGAATAAAACAGATCCAATTTTAATAATTATGGATGGTAACATATTTTTTCATTTATACACTATACATTTTTCTAATTTTATTTAAAATTTTTCTTTCAGTTTCAAATGAACCGCCATCATATTGGAGGAGGACGACCACATATGGTCAAAACATTCTCCGCCGTGACTATTTGTTACGCCTCCACCGCATAGCCACGATGGCGAGTTGCGTCACTTTTCACTGCTCGTGGTTTTTTTTTCAGTCAACAAATCACGGCTCACCCGGTTCAACCGTCGGTTCAATTACAAATAATAATTACATATAAAATGTAAGTAGTTAATTGCAAAAAAAGGAATAATCTTTTTTGCTAGCATGATTGGTTAAAGATGTCGCTTGGAACGTACAGGGTTTGCATTCGAACCTCAGCCCCAATTTTTTTACAAAATAGTTTTTAAAATATAATTAAGAGTAATTTAAAACTTTAATTAAATCTCTAATTATAAAAACTCGGTTCAACCGGATCGGTCCGGTTCAGCGATATTTCAATATATTGGACGGTTCATCCGGTTTTAACCGGTTCATTATGCAATCCGATAAGATTTACAAATCGGAACCGGTACCTCGTCCGTTTCTTGGTTGAACCGGTCAAACCGGCCGGTCCGGTCCGGTTTTAGTAACTATGATGTTGATCTAATTTTGATTAATGTTGAACTCATAATAGCATTCACTAGATAATTTTTTGGGTCAGAATATTTAATCACTCTCATAATGAACTTCTGATTGGTGACGAATTTTCAACTCTACTCTTGAAGAAAGGTGTATGAAAAATATTTTTTAAAAGAGAAAATTTTAAAATTTCATGCAAAAGAAAGATTATCATTCAAATCACGTTATTATTATTAGTTAATTATATGCAAATCCCCAACATTTTTCAATGACTTACTTATGCACATATTATGACTTGTAACACTTTCATATGTTGTTTAATTTGCTGAATGGAATATATTCATGTCTGAATCGATTTCAAGGAACAGAATTGCTTAATTATTCCCTAGTTGGTGACAGGGCATGCACCCCCATCGTAGGTTATTGCCTCGACCCCAACTGGCCCTTTGAATGATATTTATAGGACGTGCCTCCCTCTGACACATAAAAGCCATATATAAAAGTCACCCAATTAACACTCTCATCTTTGGGTTGAAAAATTACACTAATGCAAAGTGGATGACAACATATGAACATACACACAGCAATAGAACAGCTGGGAAAAAAAACCTGGAGGATATATATAAATATATAAGCCATGATAAGGAAATCACATGTAATGGAGACCCTAAAATATTAGTAGGAAGTGGGTGAGATTTTGCACTATAGTTTTTAAAGTTGGACTAGATCAGCTTGTTTGAAAAGTTGGACCGGAAATTGGATCAGATATCAGTTTAATTTAAGAATTTATGTAAGACCGCACCGTGGATAAAATTTAATAAATTGGCTGGGTTATTATGAAACCATTGAACCAGGCCCGCTGTATTGAACCGGTTCATTATAAACAAACAATAATAATTTGAACATTAATTAATTGCATCTTACATAAAGGAAATATGGAATATTTAATAAAAATGGCAATAATGTGACTAGAAACCAGACGGCCATACTTAAACAAGTCTTTCTATCAGCAAACCACCTAATCTTTTTGTTTATATTATGATTTTGATACTTAAATTTCATATACGTAATTATTATTATATATATGGGGAAAAACCCAAAAGGGGCCCTGAACTACCACTGCTTACCCAATTGCGGTCAGAACTACCATGATTTTCAAAAAGGGTGCGATGAAAAAAAAATTAGATTGATTTTCTAAAATAAAATTTGTCATTACATTCTAAAATTAATATTATTATAAGACTTAGATTTGTGTGCGAAAATTACATCGTTTGGTTATCCAAAGACGTCGTTTTCTTTAAGTGCGCAAAACAATATAATTTATTTTGATAACCAAATGATATAATTTTCGCACACAAATTTAAGTCTAATAGTAATATTAGGTTAGGGTAAATTTTATTTTAGAAAATCAGTCCAATTTTTTTTCATCGCACCCTTTTTGGAAATCATGGTAGTTCTGACCGCAATTGGGTAATCGGTGGTAGTTCAGGGCCCCTTTTGAGTTTTATCCCTATATCTGAATAGGTGATTGATCCGGTTCGAACCATTTATTTTCCAAAAAATTAAAAACTTAAGCCATAATCGATTGAACTTCCTCCGATTCGGTTTTCATTATAATTCGGCATACGTGTTTCCAACCAAATCGATTAGGATATTAAGTTCTATAATTTTTTTATCAATTGGACCAGCATTGTTGATGTTTAAACTCAATCAATGAGTCGTGATTGCATGAGAACCACGTAACCTTTATCAATTAAAAATTTTAGGATTGTTAAACTATACTTTTAGTCACTAGACCAACACTTTGCCCCAAATTAACCATCCTGTCTTATTTAATTTACCCATTACTCAAAACTTCACCAGCTTCGGACTCTTATCCATAACTTGTGCTACAAGTTACTCCCAAAAAATCAATGAAATAGAAGTTATTCAACATATATAATAAAAAATATGTTCTGAGTTTATCAAACTAGCCTTTGATGTATTATTCTTTAGTTTTCCATAAGGGAATTAACCCCGCGAGCACCAAATCAGTCTACCAATGTACCCTTACCATACGTGGTGAGGTTGATCAAATGTCTTTTACTTGAGACCCAAGTAAAAACAAAGGTGGGTGGATATTACTCGTTTTTTTTTAAAAAAAAAAAAAAATGGGAGCGATAGTGGTTCCCCACTTCCTCCTTAGTGGTCAGGGGCCGCATACCCCCTCCACCTTCATAGTGTACGCTCATACTCACTGCGGGCCAGCTCACGCGCACCTCCAGCGTATCTAAGCGTAAATGCGGTACCAACAAGGCTTGAACCCATGACCTTAGGGTTGTTAGACAACACTCAATGTCACTAGGCCAACACCTGCTTGCTGGTATGTTACTCGTTCACACGATCCGTAGGCGATGTGAAAATATTGAGTTGTAAGGAAATGAGAGATTGATTACCAGCTCGATCATCTCACATGCCATGACCAAAGTTTCATTACTTGTGCTACTGGTTTTGGTTGAGAGAAAAAAATCAGAAAAGAGATGTATAAACCATTTAAGTTATCGTCGGTACGTTTCAACGTTCTACTCGTTCGAAATATATTGATATTCAAAGAGTATGATAACAAACTTGAATTTTAGAAATCGGAAGAAGTGATGAATCACAAGGTAAATTTTTTTGAATATTAATTAGAGTTTCAGAAATTAAAGCAAAATCCGTTGATGGCGTCGGGGACGTGGTCTGAGAAATTTCATAGTATATATATACGGAGGGGCCAGGGCACAAGCACAACTGGAGCAAGGTACGGACCAAACTCTTATAAATAATTGCTAAGTTATATATCCTGACAGCTTAACGTTCATTTGCTTATTATATGTAGAGAGAGAGAGTTTTGTCCAAAACATTCGATTGAGCTTGCGTCGCTGTTCTTCGGATTGTTGGGAAAATGTCAACCTCGCCTGCGTATGGAAGCTTAATTACCATTTTGTCAATCGACGGAGGAGGCATCAGGGGGCTTATTCCGGCTATTGTCTTGGAGTACTTGGAGGCTCAGCTTCAGGTGTAGTTTGTTGGTTTCTTTCAAGCTTATTATAAGGTTTTTTTCAAGTCATAAAGTAGATTGGTGATAACAATAATTAATTCGACACAAACGGAATTTCAATCTTTTGGTCTGTAAAATTAATGCGTCATGGGAAAAAAAAATTCAAAAACCTTATTTTTTGTGTTTTTAATGATATAAGGAACTAGATGGACCGGATGTGAGGCTTGCGGATTACTTTGATGTGATATCCGGAACCAGCACCGGCGGGTTGATTACAGCCATGTTAACTGCACCGGACGAGCACAATCGGCCATTATACGCTGCCAAGGATATAAAGCCCTTTTACCTTGAGCAATGCCCGAAAATATTTCCTCAGAAAAAGTACCTGAAATTTTGAACATAACTGATTGCTTGATTGCTCGATTTATCAGTTGTGAAGTTAGCCATAATAAGTAACTCCGGATCGACTCGGATTATTTTTTCTTTTTGTCACAAGGGGTATATTCGCACCGGTGGAAAACCTTTTCGCCGCCATCACCGGACCGAAGTATGACGGAAAGTATCTGCACAAACTGGTGAAGGATCTATTGAAGGAGACGAAGTTGAGTCAGACCGTGACGAATGTTGTGATTCCAACATTCGACATCAAACTTCTCCAGCCCACAATATTTTCTTCATACATGGTATGAATTCTGCCCTAGAAATCCAGCTGCCTCGTCCCTAACAAGAATTCAAAACACCATCGGTTTCGGTTTCAGATTGCAAGCACTCCGTATTTGGATGCAAACCTAGCTGACGTCTGCATATCGACTTCAGCAGCACCAACATTTTTCCCAGCTTACTACTTCCAGAACCAGTCGAGGGAGTTCAACTTGATCGATGGCGGAGTTGTTGCCAATAATCCGGTTAACATTCTTCTCATCCACCATTTTTTTTTTCAGAAAATTTATGATTGCTGATTCATTGCTCTCCTGATGAAAATTTCAGACCAGGGTGGCAATGAGTGAAGTCTCAAAGCAACTGATCATGAAGAACCCCGATTTCTTCGTCATGCCGACACCCGTTGACTATAAGCACTTTTTAGTAATCTCTCTTGGGACCGGAACAGCCAAGAACGAATACAAATACAACTCAAAAATGGCCTCCAAGTGGGGCGTTCTAGGATGGCTCTACAACGGGAAGTCGACTCCACTGGTTGACATTTTCACTCAGTCAAGCGCAGACGTGACAGATTATGTGAACTCTGTGATTTTTCAAGCTCTTGACGCGACAGACAACTATCTCCGCATTCAGGTAAAGATGAACTCAATTATAAAGGAGTGTCTTCTAAACGACTTTAACAGCTACTTTGAACCAGACATGTCCATGGAGTTCTGAAACCTATTTCGCTCTTGCATGAACAGGACGACACGTTGACGGGAGAGGTGAGCTCGGTAGACATAGCTACGGTGAAAAACTTGGAAGAGTTGGTGAAAGTGGGCGATAATTTGCTGGGCAAACCTGTCTCGAAGGTCAATCTCGAGACAGGCAATTACGATCCTATAAACGGAGGTGGCACTAACAAAGAGGCTCTTACAAGGTATTATTTATATTTTTTTATTAGTCATTTAATTAAATTTATTTGTACATTTTTACTTATTATTTAAAAATATTTAATAATTACACATATCTAAAAAATCAAACATTAATCATTACATTTTATGATATATATTATTTTTTAAACTATGGATAGGTTTGCAAAGAAACTTTCTGATGAGAGAAGGCTCAGACTGGCCCAATCCTCCAAATCATAAACCCTAGAAGAAGGGTGTGGAGAGTATTCATTATTTTCATATTGTTTGAAAAATCATATCACTGAAGGCATGATCTGTGTGCTTGTATGTAATGAAATTATTGGCTGGTGAGTGATTGGAGAAATTAAAAAATCACGTGTTTTGTAAATCATCTGTTTTCTTTGTTTTTGAATATAATCTCACCCACTTGTACTGTCATGTACCAAATAATTTGATTATTTACTAATAATTTTAAGAAAAGAAAAACCCAAAATGGATCATGAACCATCATCACTTCTCAAATTGTGGTTCGAACTATCACAATTTCTAAATAAGCTGCGATGAAATAAAATTAAATTGATTTTTTAAAATAAAAATTATCATTATATTCCTAAATTAATATTATTATAAGATTTAGATTTGTCTGTGAAAATAAATAATATTATTTTTTGTACATAAAGAAATCGATGATTTTTCATACTCAATCATCCATAATTCTCAATAAATTTAGTAAGATCAATTTTATTTAATAAATCAAACAAACTGATTTTAAGCATCATCTAAAATCAGCCCAATTGCAGTGTCAGAACTACCACGATTTCCAAAAAGGGTGCGATGAAAAAAAAATTGGACTGATTTTCTAAAATAAGATTCACAATTACATTTTAAAACTAATATTATTGTAAGACTTAGGTTTGTGTGTAAAAATTGTATCGTTTGGTTATCAAAAGATGTCATTTTCTTTATGTGCGCAAAACGATATAGTTTATTTTGATAACCAAATGACGTAATTTTCGCACACAAATTTAAATCTTATAATAATATTAGTTTAGGAATGTAA
Organism: Kalanchoe fedtschenkoi; assembly: GCA_002312845.1. Classification (NCBI taxonomy): domain Eukaryota; kingdom Viridiplantae; phylum Streptophyta; class Magnoliopsida; order Saxifragales; family Crassulaceae; genus Kalanchoe; species Kalanchoe fedtschenkoi. The sequence continues at coordinate 1,316,307 of NQLW01000060.1, forward strand.
TGGTAAAATTTATTTTAGAAAATCAGTTCAAGTTTTTTTTCATCGCACTCTTTTTGGAAATAATGTTAGTTCTGACCGTAATTAGATAAGTGATGATCTGATAGTTCAAAACTCCTTTTAGGTTTTAGCCCTTACAAAAATATATATAATAGAATGCCAGAATGCTAATCTTCTACAACGAAAGCCTTCATCTTGCATTACAGACAAATTCTTGACAATTTGTACGTTCATCCGAATGCATCGTGAAAGATCGTTATCATATCCTGGATAATTACAAGTCCATCATGATAGTATAAAATACAAGGTTACATATTTTAATCTCGTACTAAGCGTCGTGACGGCAACAAATTTATTAACATAATTTTAAAATTAGTTTGACCTCCCCAGGAAATTAATTGTTTTTGGTAGAAGGAATATATGACAAGCTATCTGAATCATGACTGGAAATTTGGAAATTGGATTGGATATTGATGGCTGAAGGGTTGCTTATGAAAAATATGGGGGCAGATCGGTTAATTAAGTTAAAATATTATTATAAATCAATTAACACTGTTGTTCGTTAACACGGATTAAAATTAATCAAATTAACTTAATTATATTAGTATATTTATATAAATAATCAATGTATTTATATTTATTTTAGCTTATTATGTTGGGATACAAAACCCAAAAGGGTTATGAACTATAATTACTTACCGAATTGCAGTCCAAACTATCACAATTTCTAAAAAATGGTGCGATGAAAAAAAATTGGACTGATTTTCTAAAATAAATTTTGTGCCAAAATTACGTCGTTTGGTTTCAAAATAAATAATATCTTTTTGCGCATTAAAAAAAATGACGTCTTCTCATATTCAATCATTCATAGTTCTCAACAAATTTTATAAGATCAATTATATTTAAGAAATCAAACAAACTTATCTTAAGCATCATCCCAAATCAGACCGATTTTTTTTCATCTCATCCTTTTTGGAAATCGTAATAGTTCAGACCGCAATTTGGATAAGTGATGGTATTTATTAGCCCCTTTTGGATTTTGTTCATATTATATATTAAACGAATTACTGTCATTCAAGTAAATAAATAATCAATGCCTTTAGCTTTTTTGCACACATGTCATTCATTTTTGTTAATAAGCTAAGAAAATAATATTTCATTTAAATTTTGATTACTAATGGTTTGAGTTTTCAGTTGAGTGATTTTTATTTTGGACTTGACGGTCGGAATTGAGGATACAAACATTGTGGTACAAAATATGCTACGAAAACAGTATTTCAATAAAAATCTAAATTTTTAGATGGATAATTTTTTAAATTTCTTCTAAAGATTTGAAAATGAGATGAATAATTTTAATTTTTGATTTGTTCCATGAAAACAAACATATATTGAAAATTTGTGGTTCAAAGGGGTTCATTTGTCCTTGACCAATTCATCCAAGTGAAGATGTAAATTTGACTCAAACCTATTTTGCGACTACAAATCATGTAAGACTATTCAACTTATGATCTACCCTACAAAACACTAAAAACAAACTACTAAACAATATCTTAGGTTATACTGTATTGTATAATCATGATGTTAAAATAATAGTTATTATGGATTTAATCATATTGATTATTTTCTTACCTTGGCAAGAACCATTTATGCTATACACTCATATTTCAACCATATGTGAAGATTATTTTAGAAGTTTGTTCTTTCCATAATAAAATACTTCTTCTGTTCTGATATATACGTTGTTTGAAGTAAAATTGAATGTATTAAGAAGTAGTTAATACCGATGTTCAAAAAAGCATCAAGTAGTGAATAGAACGTCTAATGATTAATAGGCTAGGAGGATATTAATCGGATGGATTAATAGGACGTTTAGTAAGAGTTACATATATTAATAATAAATTAAATAATTAATTATTGATATATGTAATTAAAATTTATTTATTTTATAAAAAAAATAAGTCTTGAACAATTAATCGACAGGCGGTTAGACGGGGCATTTTATCACCAGCTAGGCGGCTGTGCGGGACATTTTACCACCGCCTAACGATTAATTGATGATTCGTCGGTCTAGACAGATACGTTTTAGATACTATCAATATTAGTGATTGAACAAATTAATAGACTGTTTTTACGTACTCTTTTTAAAGTTTCTGTAAAATGTAAAATGAGTGGTTTATATTGATGCAAAATGACTTTTGTTATGAATTAGTAAAGTGAAATAATTACTGTTTGACGTTTTGAAATATGTGCAAGCATTGAATATATATTATGATTGTTAAATGATAAGTACAAGTAGACAACTAATTATAGTTTGGTGACAAGTAAAACGGATTAAGTTAACTTCAATTATCCCACAAGAAAAAAAGTTAAATTAAAATAAGGAAAACAAAAAATAGCATGTCTTAAATGAAAACCATATAATATACACCTCAAATGAATTTCAGTAAGGGTGTAATGCTAAACAAGTTTACATACATTTTAAAACCTGATGATTTTATTAAAAATAAAATGATATTAAATGTTAATTACTAATTAGATGATGTTGCTTATAAAATAAAATTTAATTAGTATTATTAATTGAATTACTAAACAAGTGATATATTGAGATTGGCTGTCAGAGAATCAAAAGTGTGGCATTTTACGTGGCTGTTTATTTATTTGGCATTAATCAATTTTATTCTTTTTTTATTTTAATTCAAACTTCATGATCTCCTTTATAAGTTATATTAACCGGACCATGTGGCACATGTATCCTTCCAAACCATCCCACCACTTTCTCTCACGTTCAAACTCCATTCAATTTTAAATTAATTTAATCTTAATTATCTTTAACATGTTACATCAACTGATTTTAAAAAAATAATGACATTCATTTAAAAAAATTATTTTATTTTTTAACGAATTCACATTGAATAAATCATTCAAAATGTCTAAGAATTTTGTTTCAACTATGTCACTATAATTCCGTCATAAAAATTCATATCGATCATATTTATAATTTTACGCGATCTTTATTGTAACGTCATGCATAGTTATTAAAACGGGACCGGATCGGTCAATTCGATCAGTTAGATTGGAAATTGGAGCAGATACCGGTCCGAATCTTACACTCATACCAGATTGTAGATCAAACCGGACATAACCGGACAAATTGATCGGTTTAAATCAAAACTGCCTAAAACTGGACCGGTTGGACCAGAAATAAGTAATTACTAGTTAAAACATTTATCACCTTTGAACAAATTAAATATAATTATTTGCTAAAATACAAACCCTTAGGAATGGAGCACTCATCAAGAGTGGTGGTTTAGTAGCAAAGTAACACGTCCATCATCCGTAAATTTTTGAACTTAAAATTCTCACATTAGTAGTTGAGTGTGTGTCTATTTTTTTTATTATTGTTATCCTATCTAAAGTCAAAAAAAGAACACTGGGTCATTTAGAAGACTGTTTCGACTCCATTTGAGCTGCTAAATGTTTTGTACACATTCAATACCAATTTTATTTAATTCATAACAAAGTTTTATTATTAAATTAAATCGACAATCAAATCGGTCCAGATCACCAATTCAATTAAAAAACTAAAAATCAAAATTTTGATCCGTTCAACTTTTGATCCGACTTTTTATAAATATGATGTCATGTACCGTACTATCCGTTCTATATAAATATGTTTTATAAAAAAAAATCCATCATAATTAAACTAAAATATTTGTTACATTACATAGGATGCCAAACTCATAAACACCAAACAACAAGTACTGAATCATAAATCACACCGATATCCCACACATTAATATTGCCGTAGACCAGCACCCCACCAAAAACAGAACCGCGAGAAATAATAATTACATATTCACTACCGCCCGTCTATTCCTCCAGCCACGTGTCGCTAGGCTATTAGCTTATCGAGCCAGTGACGTCAGAATATCCAAACGGCCCGATCCGCGTAACGGCGCCGTCACACTACCCGTTCCGTACGCTAACGGCGCGTAAAGGGACGTAACGGAGCCCGCTCCCAACGCTTAACCCAATTCTGAACCGTTCAACGGAGCCCCCTATCTTTCTCCTTCACACTCTCTCTCCTCCTCCTCTTCAAGCTGCGGAACAGAGCATCCAGTTGCAGGGCCGAGCCGAGCCGAGCCGCATTCTCTCGAAATTGAGCTTCCGGATCAGGAGCCGCTGCTCTCTCGAACCACTCCACGGCGAATTTCCCGCTCTTTTGTGGAGTCCGGCAATGGACGCGTCGGGCGGAGCTAACACGTCGAAGAGGAGGAAAATCGACGCTGATGGCGGTGAGTTTGAACAGCAATCTTCGCTAGTGAAAGAAGCTGCGGCGGAGTCGGAGAGTTGCAGCTCGATCAGCTCCGGTCAGAGCGCAGCGTCGTCTTGCTGCTCGAGCAGCGGATCGTTTGAGGCCGGAACGAAATGCGTAGTAGATCTGGAGGTGAGCGAGGCTCGTCCGGTTTCTGTTTCTTCTTGCAAACGATCGTAGCTTTGATTTTTTTTTTCCTGGTTATTAATTCTGCTTTAACTGCTTCATGCGTTATCTGAAAATTTTCAAAATCAGAGCAATAAATTCTGGAGCTGCTGGCGGATTGATGATTTTGTCTGTTACGCAGGGCGAGAGCGTTCCTGCTATTGCTGTCATTGAAGATGAAACATCAACGGAAAGCGATCGCAGAGGGCCGATCAGGTTCTTATTTAATTAATTTCTTCCTTCACTTCACGTCTGTACGTCTCTTTAGTCTTCACTTCCAATTTATTTTATTTTTTATTTTTTCAGAGGAGAGGGTGGTGGAGAAAAGATGAGTAAGAAGAGAGCGCCGGCAGCTGAGAACAGGACTAACTTGAGAGGCGGATCCGCGGCGAGGATGCCGCCGGAGGCGGAGCTGGAGGAGTTCTTCGCGGCGGCGGAGAAGCAAGTCCAGCAGCGCTTCACCAACAAGTGAGTCAAATTTCGAAACTAGAAGCTAAAAACCTCCTGGGTTACTGTATATCATAAACACCTTCCATGTTGATTTTTTTATGAAACGAAGGTTGGTTGATTACAGGGTTTATGGGATTTGCAGGTACAATTACGATGTGGTGAATGACGTGCCGTTGGCTGGAGGCCGCTATGAGTGGATTCCATTGAAGCAGTAAATGAAGAATAAATTTCTGGAGGTGAGACCTTCTTCTGCCTTTCTGGTGCTGGTTTCTATTTTAGCAGTAGATGAGTAGTAGTAGCAATGAAGATAGGATCATCAGAGGATGGTGGTGCTGACTGTCTGGTGGTGACTTGGTGGCAGTGTTAGTTTTCTGGGTTGTTCCTCATGAAGGTGATGGCGGTGAGCAATTTCATAGCTAGGGCATTTAAAACCCAGTTGGTTGGTGGAGATGATTGATGAGATGATGGTGATGATGATTGTCTGAGGCAGTCAGTAGTGTAAGGGAATGAATGATGTGATGATGAATGATTAGTGTTTGAAGCTTTTGGGGTTTGTTTGTTTGCTTGCTTTCTTGGTGTGTGCGGTTCGTTTTTCTATGCATAGAAATGAATAGATAAATAAACAAATAATGTTTTTAATAAATGAGTAAACCAAACGGTGCTGAACTACGGAATAACATCTGGAGTAGCCAAATCACTTTACAGCTTCTGAAATAATGTGACTTTAGATAAATTTAATTATTTAATATGTGTAATTATTTTTTTCGTCCTTTAATATATGTCATTTTAGATTAATTTGAGTAGATTAAAGTAAAATTAATGCTACCGGTTGAACAAATTTAATGAGTGGGTAGTTGATGTTTTTTTTAAAAGTTCGTGCAAAAAATAAAATTAGTAGATGATTACCGATGAAGAATGTATTTTTTATTAATTATGATAATAAAGTAATTATTGTTTGACATTTTAAGATAGTCGTTGATATTAACTACACATTAAAAATTATTAAATGATCAGTGAAAGTGGATAAAAAAATTCAATTAAGTGACATATAAAAGAAAACAGTAAAAGTATCTGATTTTAGACTAAACCCCTGTATTTTTTTGAAAAATCACCCCTATTTGAAGTGACCGTAAACTCACTTTGAATCATTAGACATCTATCCGCATAACTAGACTATCGAGTACAATCATCCACTGATATGGATAGAAGATATGAATAACAACAGATCTTTTCTTTTTTTTCTTTTCAAGTTGGGAAAAGTGCAACATAAAGTTATAACTATCCTTTATTTTAATTTATTATTCAAACTATTAAAATAATTAAATAAATGTTTTGTAAAAATTAAAATTAATTTATAACTGAATAATATATTAGAACTTTTTATAATTGATGTTTGAATGATTTTTTAACCTGAACATCTAGTTAATCATCAAAGCAAAATGGGAATTGCAGATTATATTGAGTGATAAAATATTGAAATGGAGTGGTTCATGGTTTTGTTTTGTACTTTTCCCTTTCAATTTTGATGCGGAATTTGGATTATATTCTATTCCAATCCATACATAATATTACTTATAAAATATTGTTATGATCAAAATTCAATGTTAACACAATTGAAAACAAATCTAAAGTTTATAGTCTGAAAAACACATTATAATCATAAATTGTCATCTCAAATAATTGTACTAACATGACAAGACGTATACTTTCATACATTGTTTTTCTTCGCAAAACCGGATAAATTCAGTTCTTACATTTAATTTTTAAGGTAAAGTCTAAAAATATACCCGAACTACCATCTAAAATCAAATCCAGTAATGAACTATTTATATTTTCAATTACAGTACTAAAGAACTTAATTGTAATCTAGTTTAAAAAACACAACTCCCTTAAGTTTATTTGAAATAAAAAACAACCTCCTAAACCCATTTTGGCTGCTGGGCTTGTCGATCATTGTGGCTGAGTAGTTTGAATTTGCAGGGGAATGAGATTGGTGATTCGATCGGGGAGTGTGATTTTTTGAATAATTTAAATCTTTCGAGGAACAAGGTTACTCGAAAAATCCCTGTTACGATCGAAAAGCTTCCGGCGCTGAACTAAGCTGGATTTGTCAGACAATGAGATTTCCGGTGAGATTCTGGAGAGCTTATATGCGCTGCATTTCAGCTTTCTTGACTTGTCGAACAACAGCCTGACCGGTAGATATGCACGGTCAGGCTGTCGTCGATGAGGATAGCGGTGATATGCACGGCGGGGCTGTAAAGATCCTGAGTACAGCTAGAAATGAGAATCACTTAATTTGGATATTGTAAACTCAAATTTCAGTCCTTCAAAATTGGATGGTTGAGCTGTCAAATTCTAAAATTCATGTGACTCGCATGCGAGAATACATATGAGATGAGTATTAAGAATACATTAGGATAAACTTGAAAATTAGCTAATCAGAAACTAATAATTCTTCACAACATATGAGATTATTCATCATCATACTAATAATATATAATTTATCATATTGATACTAGCAAACGTACACCAAATAATTCTTAAAATCCTCACCACTTGATCAATGTTAAAACTAATGAGAACTTATTTCCTCTCTCTCGGTCTCAATCATTCTCAATTTCAATAAAGAAGAGACTCAAAGTCTTAATCCAAATGTTCAGACGTGAATTAGGTGTGGCTCTTGGCCAGTCGATTCAAGTACAAAGGGAGATACGTGTCGTGGATCCCAACAATGTTTAAGTCCGGACATTATGCATGCCCTTTTCTCATGACAGTAATCGATATGTACAATGTAGGATTTAATTTGTACGAGAATATGCCTTATGATGGGAATATTCAAACTCAAATGAATATTCCCTCCACAATTTGCCTTCTTCTAATGATGTCATCTACTGTTCTGGGGATTGAAGACATCGAAGGCCGAAATGTCGCCATATTGGATGTCAAAACAAATCTTCAATTTTTTGACAAACTTGTTGGATTTTTAGAGAAATGTATTTGCTAATGAAATATTTGATTTATTTGATAAATAATAATTGCATCATATATAGTAAACCGCTGAGGAAAAAAACCTAAAAAAAGAAAAGAAAAAAATCCAAAAAGGGGGCATTACCATCGCTTATCCGATTTCGGTACGAACTATTACGATTTCTAAAAAGGTTGCGATTGAAAAAAATTTGGACTGATTTTGAATGATGCTTAGATTAGTTTGTTTGAACACTTAAATATTATTGATCTTATAAAATTTATTGAGAATTATTGATGATTAAGTATGAAAAAATGTTATTTTCTTTCTATGTGCAAAATGATGTTTAATTTTCGCACACAAATATAATTTTTATAATAATATTAATTTAAGAATGAATGGTAAATTTTATTTTAGAAAATCAGTCTAATTTTTTTTTCATCGCACTCTTTTTAAAAATCGTGATTGTTTAAACCGCAATTAGATAAGTGTTTATAGTTCAGTATCTCATTATTAAAAAAAAAAACAAACAGCTTAGAAAATTTCCTGAAATCGTTGGACTTATTACCGAGCTGGATCTTACAGCTGATATTTGAAACCAAATATTAATGGAATGGGCTTTAAGTGATTTTGGGCTTTCAAATTTTGACTGGCCTTTTCCTAACATTAGGCCAGCCCAAAATGTTATGGCAGCTTGGGGACGGGCCTGCCCAATATAAGGTGTGCATCCTTATAAGAAATAAATGGATAAAAACTAGTTTACTGTTAATATCAGGTAGATTTATATAAAATCAGATGACTTTAAACAGTATCAATCAATTATTAATTCTTATTTTTCAAGTACAATATGTATAATTTTATTAATTAATTTAAAAGAAAAATGTCAAAATGAATTTTGAATTCTAAAACTACATTAATTTAATGATAAGTATTTTTCGGTTTTTTCATTGTAGTTTTTGGATTATTATTTGATTTGAAAAGTAAATGTTATAATAATTGATTGCAATAATATGTTCATATCAAATTATGTTTTGATAATATTTTGGAGAACACTGAAAAAATTCTGAACTATCATTTATGGTCTGAACTATCCGATCTGTTAACAAAGGTGCAAGAAACTTTTTGCATTAATTTTGATTTCATTTAAGATTAATGGTTCATTAAATATATTTTATCTTATCAAATTAAGATTATGACTGGTGAGTGTAAAAAAGACATTGTTATATTTGTGTGAACAAAATGCTATTGTTTAGTGCGAAATCACGTAATTTTAATGCATGTAATTCATATAGTAATATTAGTTTATGAAGGTAATTGTAAATTTTATTTTACAATCTAAAATTTTTCTTGCGTCATTTTCAACTGTTCGGATAGTCAGACCATATCAATTTAATTAACCTAATCAGTTTAATTAACCTCAAAGCAAGTGGTGGGAGAAACATGTATGGAACCTTAGCTTCCTCCAAACCTAAACAAACATTTCATTGCATTCTATCCAGCGAATTCAATACGCAAATTTTATGAAGGTGAAAGGGTTGAAAAATGGGTTCCCATGTTTTGGATCTAACTTGGGGAATGGAGCTTTGCTGAGAATCCTCATATTAAAAAAAGACATAAACATTACTATCACACAAGTAGACAGTGGAATAATAAGAGCTCCATAAAGCTATCTGTTGATTGGATTATCAGTCAAAGTTTGAGTTTATTAAAACAAATGTTTGCCTGCGAAAGAGGAGACCAAAACACAGAGGTTGTAAGAGTAAAAAAAAACCAGGCAGCCTCTCTAACCCTAACCCTAGTGTGACCTAATCACACATGATACCCAAATGTGAAGTAGTAGCAATTGCTAGATTGGTTTACAAAAGTCAAGGACATCATTATTGTCTCACCAATTCGGTTTTTGTTTTATTGTTCCTAGTATTGTGTGCTTTTTAACCCTAGAAGTGTCCTCTTCTTCTACGGCTTTTTTTAATCCTTCAAAATTTTCTTTTTTAAAAAAAAAAGAAGAAGAAGAACGCAGACCACCAAAGAATTTAAAATTGTAAAACTTTGAACTTAAAAATCGATTCCCGCTCTAAATCCTGAACCAACATAACACACTCATGATGGCCTCTGTATGACTCTTTTCATGTATACAATCAACAACTTAATATGCATGGTTAATCAACACTGATATAAATGGCTTATCTTCAGGTATATGGTTTGAGACATTGTTTAGCAACATTATATCATATGTTATTTCAAATTTTAATGATACCATGTTACAATTTCACATTGGTTTATGATCGTGATAGAGTAAACTTAAGTACTATTGTACAATTTCTTATACAATCATTGTGAAATTATAATATTACTGTCCCATTTGAAAACCG
>NQLW01000060.1:1338831-1419812 GCA_002312845.1 Kalanchoe fedtschenkoi
CGGGGGAGGAATGGTGGTTTTGTCCAGGCCTAGAAGTTCCCAAAAGATTGGACAAAAGCTTTCTGTTCCATCCCCCGTGAATTTGCCGTCGATGAAGAAGGAGCATGAGAAATTTGATTCGTCTGGAGCTGGCAGTGGGTCGGCAGGCGGTGCAACAGGAAATAGCTCAAGGCCGTCTTCAGCTGGGATGGGTTGGACGAAGCCGGCAACAGTTGTTCTGCAGGAGAAGGACAAGAGTAGTGAAACGCCGTCAGATGTCGTTGGTGTACCTTCGTCTAGTGTGGACGGGGCAAGCAGAGGTGGCGGTGTTTATATGCCTCCTGCCAGATCAGGCAGTACGGCTGATATTACAGGTTCTGCTCAGGCAAAAGCATATACTCCGGTGGAGAGAGTTGCAATTTTGAGGGGTGAAGATTTTCCATCATTGCATACTTCATTGTCAACAGGCTCTGGTCATACACTCAAACAGAAAGAGGGCCCAAATAAAAAATTAAAGAAGCTATCTGGTGAGGAAAGTGACCACAGGGATAATACTAATGTAAGTGATGTTGATGTGCACCCTCAAGGACACACTTCTCATCATAGTGTAGGTAATGGATCTTTTGGAAATGGTGGAGGAAGAGAGCGATCAGGTGGTCTAAAATCAACTGAAGATTCTCAAAAGCAAGAAAGTTACTTTCATGTTTCACTTCCTGAAGTTCGGATGAACCCACGATCTGACTGGGCTGATGATGAACGTGATACTGGTCATGTTTTAGCTGATAGGAGCCGAAGTTATAGTAGCCAGAACTGTGAAGGATACTGGGATAGAGATTTTGATATGCCTAGAGGCAGCTTGATGCCCTCCAAACCAGCTACTAATGTTTTTAATAAGTGGGGTCAGCTTGATGGTGAAACTGGTAAAATGCCTTCCGGTGAAGTATTTAAGGCTGATCCTTATAAGAGAGATGTGAGACCAACTAGTAACGAAGGCCGAGAGCGGAACTCATGGAACAATTCTGAGTCTTATGGCAGAGAAGACCGGGATATCAGTTATTGGCGAAGCTCATCTGCTTCAGTAACAAGAGCTAAGATTGAAGGAACTATGAATAGTGGAAATGCTTTTGGTGCACAGCCATTTAACATGAAGAGAGAAATGTCAAATGATAACAGGTTTGTGGCTCCTCTGTCACGTGATCATGACAGGATTGCCAGCGTCAATGATCGCGGTTCTTCATTGGATAGGAAGAATATTAGTTCTATGGATGGAGGAATGCATCGCTGGAGCAACACTATGGAGCCTATTGGCACTCAAGGGGGTGGACAATTTCACAGATTCAGAAGCAACAGCTATCAAAATAGTTCACCGGCCAAATCTAACTTCTCTCTTGGTGGTAAGGGGCTTTCTATGAATGATCCGATACTCAATTTCAGTAAGGTGAAAAAGCCGCTATCAAAAAGTGAGGACTTGTCCCTTGAAGGTCCCTTCACTGCTAATGGTTTCGATGGGAGAGATCCATTTTCTGGTGGATTTATGGGTGTGATTAAGAAGAAAAAAGATGTTCCTAAAGTCACAGAGTTCCATGATCCTGCCAGGGAATCATTTGAGGCTGAACTGGAAAGAATCCAGAAGATTCAAGAACAACATCGGCAACGAGTCGTTGAAGAGCAAGAAAGAGCTATGGAGCTAGCCCGTAGGGAAGAAGACGAGAGATTTAGACTGGCTAGAGAGGAGGAGCAAAGGCAGAAGATAGTGGAGGAAGAGGCTAGAAAGGCTGCTTGGCGGGCAGAACAAGAACGGCTAGAAGCCATTCAGAAGGCTGAAGAGCTTAGGATAGCCAGGGAAGAGGAAAAACAGAGGATGCATATGGAGGAGGAAAGGAGAAAGCAAGCGGCTAATCAAAAGCTCTTGGAACTGGAGGAGAAAATTGCTAGGAGGCAGGCTGAAACAACCAAAGAGGACACTTTATATGCTGACGATGGCACTTCAGGCCCTGGGAAAGAAAAAGAAACATCCAGAGCGCCAGATATCAGTGACTGGGAAGATGGTGAGAGAATGGTGGAGAGGATAACCACTTCTGCTTCATCTGATTCCTCCGGTCTGAATAGGTTTGTTGAATCTGGCTCCAGGCCTAACTCCTTTGCAGACAATGTTGTGTTGGCTGGTAGAGGAAAAAATGTGAATTCGTGGAGGAAGGAAGCATTTGAAAATGAAGGCAGCTCAAACTTTATCTTGCATAGTCGTGACAATGACCACCAGCGCCCGGGGAGGGATGTTTCTTTCAACGCTAAAAATTCATTACAAAGAATAGATGTGTATGGAGAGTCAGGATATACGTATCCACATGATAACGCAAATTCCGGTGGTCTTGATCCTAATATGAATCATCCTTTTCACCATAGAGGGCAGAGGTGGAACTTCCCTGGTGAAAGAGACCGTTATGACTCAAATCATGAGATTGACCAAGAGGCAAATGAGAGCTTTACTGAAAAGCTTGGCGATGCTGGCTGGGGTGGAAGCCCTTCATCTCTTCATGCTCACTCCATTTACCAAGAAAGACCTTACCAAAATCCTGACTTGGGTGAAGTTTATTCATACAGTAGATCACGATATTCTGTGAGACAACCACGTGTTCTCCCTCCTCCGTCGATATCCTCTTTGAACAGAACTTTGAATAAAGAAGTAGAGAGGCCTGGTCTTTCGACATCACTTGATAAGGTGTTGGACGCAAATCATGCAACGGATCCTACCTTGCAGCCAGGTTATGATAGTGCCCGTCATGAGAAGCTAGAAGATCCTGAAATGGTCATGTTTCGTCCAGGACTAACTTCAATGAAGGACGAGCTGCTTGAGAACAACAACTCAATAAGATGTGATTCTCAGTCCTCGCTTTCTGTAACGAGCCCCCCTAGCTCTCCTGCCCATCTCTCCCATGAGGACTTAGACGACTCAAGGGGCACTCCAGACTCATCAGCTACTGCAGATGCCAAAGCTGTAAGGTCATCCAGCTGTGATCCCGTCATGAGAAATGGAAGCTTTTTGACTGCTGTTGATGATGAAAAATGGATTGTTGATAATCACAAAATCTTGCAGGAGCAAGAAGTCTATGATGAAGGTGGAGAGTATCAGGAAGGCAATGAAGTCCATGTAGATGATGAAGATATTGACCTGGATGAGGAGTTTGAAGCTTTGAATATTGAGGAGAACGATTCACCTCGTGTCTCTGAGCATTTGATCTTGGGATTTAATGAGGGTGTTGAAGTTGGAATGCCAAGTGATGAATCAGAGGGCAACCCAAATGATAAAAGCAAGTTTTCTGCGCCACAGTCCATCAACCATGCAGACCCTATACAAGGCGATGGTCATGTTAGAGCCAGATCTTCCACTGAGATGCAAACGACTGAAGAGCTAGCTGCTGATTTGGTCGATCAGTCAAAGATTGATCCTCCCATCTCTCTTTGTTCTGGGGATGCTACAGTTTGCTCTAGCCTGCCCCTTCCTGCCATGGCTGCTCCATCTCCTGTTAGTCGGCCGGTTGTATCATCGATGCCAGTGGTTCCGAACCGTCCTGAGGTACCCATGAAACTTCAGTTCGGCCTGTTTTCTGGTCCATCTTTGATACCGTCACCAGTTTCATCCATTCAGATTGGTTCCATACAGATGCCTCTTCATATACATCCCCAGGTTGGGTCTTCCCTCCCTCATCAATCAGGTCCTCTCTTCCAGTTTGGTCAGCTGAGGTATACTTCCCCAATTTCGCAGGGAATATTGCCAATGGCCCCTCAGTCAATTTCTGCTGTTCAGCCCAGTGTACCTGCTCAATTTGCTAATCATAATCCCATTGGTCCCATGTCACATCAACCTGTTCAAGATTCATCTCAGTCCCAAAATACAGACAACAGAGAAGCTCTGGTGAACTGTCAGGAATCTTTTAGTCAAAAGAAAATGGGTTTGAATGGGGACTCCTATTCATTGCAACTTCAAGGAGAAGAAGGCAAGGGTGTAGTTATCAGTGATCGCTCTAGCAATAGAAACACTATGGAGAATGGTAACAAGCTCGGATTACATGCCAAGGTAGATGGTCATTTGCAGCATGTTTCAGCTACTAGTAGTCCCATATTGTCAACAAGAGAGGGCCAGCAGCAGTCGAGAGTAGCTGTGCCACATCTTGTTTCAAGAGAAAGAGTAATGATTCGGTCAAGAGCTCCTGGTCCAATACCTGCTGGCGGGGGTAGGGAGAATTTTTCTACTGGCAGGAGTTTTGGACTGAGGTCATCAGACGTTCCTTCTGTGGTACCTCGTGTGGAGACAAGTCGATCATATCGAAAGCCTCAACGCAGTGGTCGGAGAGGTGAAAATCAGGTCCAGGAAAATGCTGATAGAAGGCTCCCTGAGATGGATGATAAAATGAATTTTGGCACTAGAGGTGCTAGAACGTCATCCAAAAATTGGTCCAGGACAGGTGCTATTTTGCGCAAAGTGGCAAAAGATGTTACAAGTGCAAGCAAAGATGATAGGGGCTTTGCTGAGGAGAGTTCAATTATTGATCACGGCAAGGCATGTGCTGGAGAAGGACGTCTTAAAAGGAATATTGATGGTATAGATGTTCCTCTACAAAGTGGTGTTGTACGCGTATACGAACAACCTGGGATAGAAGTGCCTAGTGATGAAGATGACTTCATTGAAGTTAGATCGAAGCGACAAATGCTCAACGATAGGCGTGAACAAAGAGATAGGGATAACAAGGCAAAATCCCGACTCACCAAGGTAAATGCCTTGAATTTCTTCATGATTTCGTTTTTGTTTTTTATGGAGCTTCAAATCTTTTTTCTTGATCATTCCAGAGCATACGGAAGCCAAGACATGCTTCTCAAAACACCCAGGCTCCACGTAATGACAACAAGATACCTTCGTCATTAGGTAGATCACTACCTAATGAAGTACAATCCAGTTTTGTTGCTCCTGAGGGAAGGAGCTGCGTGAGTGCTGCAGTATCTACAGGGTTTAACACCATCTCCGTATCCCAACCCTTGGCTCCTATAGGAACTCCTTCCCCACACAGTGATGGCCGTTTTGAGACAAGATCCCTAGCTATCAAGTATGTTTCACTATGGGAGAAGTGTTTAAACTACATAAATGCATAATTAATCTTTGGTGAATCTTTTTGCAGGCCAGTTCAGGCCAGTGAACAACCAGTTGTATCATCCGGTGGGAAAAGCGTCGGACCAGGATTAACATATGAGAACAAGAGCAATGCAATAGAGAATGCTGAAGCATCCTTGGGTCCATGGAATAATGCGTGGGTCAATCAGCAGGTCTGTAAAACTCTCTTGCTCTCTCCAACTCTGAATAACACAGACTTCGAGTCATTGATGCTCCTGAATCCCGAATTTTAATGAAAATGTTGGCCTATTAGAATGAATTGAAGTTGGAAATGCCTATCATTTCTCCTAAAATTGTTTAGTGGTAAGACATACAACATACTCTATTCCATTTGAACTTTATATAGAAATGTCTGCACGTGTCCGTGATTATCACTCACGGTTTGGTGCAGCCAATTTATTTATTTTTTTGGCTCAATGCTGTCCCCACTATTTCTCAAAATGCCTCTGCATTCCATGTTTTGTGGCATTTCCCTGGATTACACATGCTTGTGATATACTGGAATCCATATGGTAGCAAAAAGTTGGAGTTTTCTAATTTAACTTGATATTGTGCTGAGCAATTTGAGAATGATTTTTTTTTCTGTAATGCCTAGAATGGAAGTATTTTCATCAAAAAGTGTGTTTTGCCCTTACTTAAGTTATATCACTGATACATGCACTTTAATAAACCCATTTTCACTATTTTATTTTATTTTATTCTTTTGGTTGTTAGGTGATGCCCCTAACTCAAAGTCAGCTTGACGATGCCATGAATCCTGCACAGTTTGATGCTCTTGGTTCTTCTTCTGGAAATACCAGTGGGTCAATTGGTGTGCCAGCGCCATCTGCATCTAACTTGATGAAATACAAGTCTTTATCATCGGTGGCTAGCCCCATCAATTCTCTTCTTGCTGGGGAGAAAATACAGTTTGGTGTGTTTGCATCCCCTCTATATCACAGTTCCTCTATGTTGATATTGGTTCATCTGTGGGATGGCACTTATCTTTTATTTATGAATTCAGGCGCTGTTACTTCTTCGACAATTCTCCCTCCCAGCAGCCGCGCTGTTTCTCAAGTGATCGGATCCTTTGGATCCGGTAGGTCAGACCAAGTGTCCCCTGAGCTTGCTGCTTCAGAAAATGTGTCGTCACTCTTCAACAAAAAAGAGAAACCCCCTAAACAACCTTGCATACAAATGCAAGTGTGTGAATCAGAAGCTGAAGCAGCAGCATCTGCAGTAGCTGTTGCAGCCATTGCCACTGATGACATGCTGGGTACCCGAGCAGGTCACCCTGTCAGTGTTTCACTAGGTTTTGAACAAGGCACAGATGAAGGTACGTGTAATGTTTATTGATGATAAGTTACATTCATCTCTGAACTATGAATCTGCTCCAACTGCTTGAGTCATGATAACTTATTCATGCTTGCTTCTCTGATAACTAGGTGCAAACAACGATAAAAAATCTAGGAATCAGGCAAGAAATGAAGAATGTCTCAGCGTCTCTCTTCCAGCTGATCTGTCTGTCGAAACCTCCCCGATTGCTCTATGGCAGTCGCTGCAGAGCCCTCAAAATGCTTCAAACCACATGCTTTCCCACTTCCCTGGAGGACATCCTTCACATTTTCCTTTCTATGAAATGCATCCCATGGTAGGAGGCCCCATATTTGCCTTTGGACATCCGGACGATGCATCCGGATCACAAGCACAATCACAGAAAAACAACACAGTAGTGTCAGGTCCACTTGGACCATGGCAGCAACACCACTCAGGGGCTGATTCATTCTACAGACACCCCGCTGGATTTACTGCCCCATTCATTAGTCAACCAGGAGGGATTCCCGGCGCTCAAGGTCCTCCGCACATGGTTGTCTACAATCATTTTGCACCTGTTGGACAGTTTGGACAAGTCGGTCTGAGTTTTATGGGCACCACATACATCCCCTCTGGAAAGCAACCCGACTGGAAACACAACCCAATATCTTCTGCAATAGGTGCTGGAGAAGAAAATGTGAACAGCATGGGTATCAATTCCGGGCAGCAACTTCCTCATGGAATGCCGACTCCCATCCAGAATCTTGCTCCAGGCCCTTCACTCCTTCCAATGACGCCTCCTCTAGCTATGTTCGACATCTCTCCTTTCCACCAGGTAACCTTTTTGTCTCTGTAGCAATGCATGGTTCAGTGTTGTAACTATTCTGCTTTCTGGCGTGCTGGCATTTCAATTGTTGCGAAGTGAATATAATGTTGACTGATTCTTAAATTGAGATTATTCTATTCTGTGCAGGCATCTGACATGTCTGGCCAAGCTAGGTGGTCACATGTTGCCCCTCCACATCCTCATTCAATGCCCCCGCTGCTGCCGCAACAGCAACCACCAGCAGGCGGCTTCATGCATTCGCAATTCAACAATGGACCTCTAAGTAAATCAACAGCGACATCAAGTGCAGGACTCGTCAACAGGTCTCCAGATCCTCAGACTGCCACCAGTAAGCATCCTGCAGGCAGTGCCCCTGCATCACAGTTTCCCGCTGAATTGGACCCAGTTGCGCCATCAGATTCTGCTTCACTTGATGCCGGCAAGGCTGGTCCCTTGCAGAATGGAGGTAGCCGCAGCCAGAATATCAACTCTGGTAAGAAGAGTCACTCTCGCCAACAGAAAAACGTACCGTTTCATCAGAACAGCCACTCGACAGGATACAACCATCACAGAGCAGGTGGCTCATCACAACAGAGGAAAAGTGAGTGGCCTCATCGCCGACCTGCCTATCACTCTAGAAACCAGTCCTCAGTCACTGACAAGGGTTTCCATCCTTCTAAGGTTAAGCAGATGTATGTGCCTAAGCGGCCAGCTAATTCGACGCCAGCCACATCATGAACAACAGCGGTTATGAGTTGCAGATGTCTGGATCCCTTCAAAAAGAGTAAGCCCGAGTCCAGGTAGGTGGTATTTGTTGGATATGAACTGTTTAGTAGCCATTGCCAGTTTAGCTCCGGAAGACGCACTAGCAAGTCAATGGCAGTTTTGATTGGATGATAATATTGGATAGTTTTAGAGTCGGGAAACATTGAAGGAACTCAGTTATTATTCGACTCCTGTTCGAGGCTCCAAATTCAAGCTATTGTTTGCTTTTTGCTCTGATTTGTAATGTTTGTGAGCTCAGTTAATATTATTATATTTTTCAACCCAGTTTCACTAGTTCATTGGGCGCACGTGGATAGTGGAAGTATTTGTAGAGTCCCCATCAAAACATAAATCTCAATTTATTTAACCTCTAAAGATGGAAAGTACGTAGCAGCACGTACGGGCAGACATATCTCTCGAGGATGGAAAATACAGTTGTACATAGCAGTACGCACTGGCAGACATATCACTCGAAAAAGAACATCCTCGGAGCCTCCGAAGATGGAAAATACAGCCGTACATAGCACCTCGTATGGCAGACATCACTCAAAAGAGAACAGATAAAACCAACAACAAATTAAAATCAAACCACACAAAAAAACAAACAAATTCAGCGCACACTATAACGTAAACTACTGCAAAAATGGGCGTCGTTATCTCTTAAGATTCAGTGTGCCGTCACTATCTCATAAGACTTCCAGAAGCTTCCATTTCCGTTGACCCCTTATCAGCATTTTCTTCCTCAACTTTCTTGTTACTGCTAGCTTCCTCTGTTTTTATCAAATTCCCATCACATCCCGCCACCGTCGAGGCGGAGTTGTAATCCGTCATTGGGAAGTTTAACTTTGCTCTGTTTCCACGGAATTCGATAGCGGCCCTATCATACGCCCTGGCCGCAGCCTCGGCCGTCTCAAACGTACCTAGCCAAACCCTCGCCGCCCTCCTCGGATCCCTTATCTCCGCCGCCCACTTCCCCCAAGGCCGCTGTCGCACTCCCCGATAATTCTTCTTTACTCTGTGCTTCCTCTTCCTTCCAACATCCTCATTACTTCTCTTCTTCTCCGATGCTCCTCCACTGATGACGGCGGAGTGGCTCTGTTTTTCAGCCGGGAAGTAGTCGCATCCTAGACAGCCGTCGAAGTTGCACCGCCCGCACGCACCAATGTCAGGCAGAGAGATAATGTGGCTGTCCTCGCTGCTGGTAAACGAAGAAGACGGTTGAGGGTTTGGTGGAGTGTCACCGGAGATGACTTGTTTCAGAGCTGAAACCATGGCGGAGAACTCCTCCTCTTTCGAAATAGAACTGGACGTGTTTGTAATAAAAGACTCCATTGTAGGGTCAATGTCAAACTTTTTCATAATGAAGGGGTTCGTTTGCAATATCAAACACTTCCGGTTCAAAAAAGTGAGTTCTTGACCCACTTGCATCCCCTCCCTCCACTTCAAGAACACTACCTTAAAATTGTTCCGGAAATGGCAACCACTCGAGCTGGATATTTATAACATGTTTCTCCTGCTTGACACGTGTCGTCCACTAAAGCAGTGAAAAACTCATGTTCGTTAATCAGCAGTTGACACGAGGACACACCTTATTTGCGTAGCATATCAAAATTACACGTGTTCATTTAGGGAAGTTTGGAGAGTTAGATAATTTGCAAATTGATGGACACGTGGAGGTTTATTATTACCTCGGACGTCACCAACGGATCAAAAACACGTGGATAGTGTGACAATTTGACAACAGTGACTAAATAAAACCAATTACTTTAATTTATTATTTTCGATAGAACTATGAGCATATCAAATGAGTGGATTTGAAAGTCCTAGAAGATTCATTGAACTAAGTAGAAGATTCGATTTTTTACTTACGTGGTAGAGGATGACATGACGTGTCATGTTAAAAGCCATAGAAGTTTATGAGTTTGTGGCTAAAGATTGTCACACTTATTTTTGTTGGGTCACTTAAAAATATCTAAGCCATCTTGAGAAAATTATTTACAAGAAAATATAGATATAATCTTTTAATTGAGTTTTGATTTTATTAATTTGATTTTTAAATTTGTAAATCATGTAGTTACAATTTGTTAATAAATTTTTTTATCTAACATGTATATGATAATAAGTGGAAAAATAAATTTTTCATAAATTAAATTCTATTTTTCATTTGATTATATATGAAAAACTATATTGATGTAAAGTTACAGACTTTATTTATTATATAGAAATATAATAAAAGACTCTCACTCACACCTTTTCCTACTAAATCACATATTTATAATATTTCATCCTTAAATGGACGATGAATAGTATACTTATCCAAGAGCTAAAACAAGCTTACACAACATTTTTGGAGTATTCCTTAAAATATTCTTCACCTTAAAAATTTCATAGAATTGTAGATTTTTTCCGGATGATTAATTCCAACTCTCTCGTTCTAGGCCTTCTAGTCTTTACTTATTTTTTGGGATTATATCCATAGTTATCAGAACCGGACCGGTGATCAAACCGGTCAAAGTCCCGGTTCCCGATTTTCTGATTGAACCAGCGGTTCATACTACCGGTTCAATTATGAATAATAATTACAAAATATAAAATATAACATGTTAAATGCAAATAAAGAAATAATTAACTTTGCTAGCATGATTAGTTATAGGCTTTGCCTAGAATGTATAGGGCATGGGTTCGAACCTCGGCCCCAACTATTTTTCAAAATAGTTTTTTGAATATAATTAAGAATAATTTAATCTTAATTAAATCTCTAATTATAATAAATTGGTTCAACCGGACCGGTGTCTGGTCCGGTTCCCGGTGAACCGGCCGATCCGGTCTGATTTTAATAACTATGCTTATATCTACTTATGGACTTGTGAAATTAAATCAGAAGTTACACAACTCAAGATTATTATTTAGTGTTTTGTGATAGCTAGAGTGCTATTGATTAGATTGAGAATGCTACATGTCATTACATGATAGAACACAAATGATATTTGATATATTGGCTTTGTGAAGGGATGCCAGATCAGGTCTCTCAAGTGAAAAAGTTCATACAGATGAAAATCATTCTAATATGTTGATAGAGTGGTCACTGAGGAGAGAGATTTGGAAGAAGCTGTTTTTATTATACAGATGATATGAACTATAGAGAATTGTAAACTACTCCTTCTGTCCTCTTTTATATGTCATTTAATCGAATTTTTTGTTCACTTTTACTTGTCACCTAACAATTTTCGATGCATATTTAATATCAACAACTATCTTAAAACATCAAACATTAATAACTTCTTTATCATAATCAATAAAAAATTCATTCATCACCAAGAATAATCTATCAATTTTACTTTTTGCACAAATTTTTTTAAAAAAACACCAACCACCTACTCATTAAATTTGTTCAACTACTAGCATTAACTTTATCTTAATCTACTCAAATTAACCTTAAACGATACTCCCTCTGTCCTCTTTTACATGTCACTTAACCGAATTTTTTTGTCCACTTTTACTTGTCACTTAACAATTTTCAATGCGTATTTAATATCAACAACTACCTTAAAATGTCAAACATTAATGACTTCTTTATCATATTCAATAAAAAATACATTCCCCACCAGTAATAATCTAACAAGTTTACTTTTTGCACGAATTTTTTTATAAAAACATCAACCACTCATTCATTAAATTTTTTCAACCGCTAGCATTAACTTCACCTTAATCTACTCAAATTAACCTTAAACGACATGTAATAGAGGACGGAGGGGGTATGTATTAGAGGACGGAGGGAGTAAAAGATTGTAACTATGTGTCCATGCTATATTGGAAATGCAAACAATATTTATAGAGGAAGTTATTTCAATAGCCTTGTTCAGGTGGATTGACGATCATGTGTCTTATTTCCCTTTCACACATTTATGGAACACTTTGAGTCTCATACATAATCTAAAATATGCGTAAATCTTGAAAATCAATATATTATAATCTACTTAAAACTCCCAAAAAGTCTCTGTTAGAGTACCCTCTTACTGCCATTTTGTTCTTATGAGTTAAACTTCCAATTTTGTCAGATCATGAGCATCTAAGTAGATTATCATGCAATAAAGTTGAGTCCAATTTTGGAAAATTGACCGCACATGGACTTTGATTACTTATTTAAGGTAGATAATCATGCAATGAATCTAACAATATCATAAAAAAAATAAGTTTACAGATGATTAACTGTATTTTCAAACAATCAAATAGCAAATCTATGAAAAATCATATATGTATGATGCAATAAGACAAATGTGATTTGAATTCTTATCCCATACATTCATGTCAGTATACAACAATTGAAAATTATGGTAATTTTGCCCAAAATAAGGATGATTTCCTCAAAATAGAAGTGATTATGCAAATTTAAATCTTTTAATTTAATTATTATACACGTGGCAGATGATGAATAAATATTAAAAATTAATATAATATATACATATGATTTGTACACACTTAATGTAACTCATTTAATGAATAATATTAAATATTAAAAGACATGCGTCCGACACATGACTTACATGTTTATGTTCAGTGAACATGGATTCTGTAGCTTTGACAAAAGCTTGAGAAAATACGAGGAGGAACATAGCCCACAGTTCCCTTGACCCAGAAAGAGTGAGATGAAGTTGACTGGATGGGTTAGGGTTTAACATAAATGGCACAAGGGGTTAGATGAAGCTGATTTTTTTCTATTTTTTTTATTTTGATCTATTAGTGGTTAAATTTGAGTTACAAAATTAAAATCCAGTTTAAATTTGAAATACATAACTACAATTTGAGCTGAACTGAGTATATAAAAAATGAAAATATTTTATTTTTCTATGGTTGAAATTATTTTGGATATAAAATGATGAAAAAGGTAAATGTAAAAAAACATAAAAGGATGCTGATTTTAGATTAAAGAGCACTATTAGAATCGGACCGGAGTCCAAACCGGTCAACGTCCCAGTTCCCGGTTTTCCGATTGTACCGGCGGTCCGGACAGGTTCAATCGCCGATCCAATTAAATTTAAAATTGTGACCAAGAATTATTTAGTAAATGATTAACATAAATAAATAAGTAGAGCATGTTGTTTAGCGGTGGAAGAGCTATACAATGGTGCCTAACACCATATTGGAGCCTTCCCAGTTGAAAATTAAACCGGACGATTTAAGCATTATTTTGGCAATTAGAACAGAACAAGATCTGGTTTCCGATCGAACCAACTGATCCGGTTTTAATAGCTATCCATCCAAGGTAGTAAAGGAGTTTTAATCATACTATTGATGAGAGTACCAAATTACCAACCACAAGCCGTAGGAAGTCCATATTACAAAACCAACGGCACACTGAAACAAGAAACAAAGAAGATGGAAGGGGTTTCGATCTGAACGCATGCCAGACAAATATGTGTAAGGTTATGTAAATAGAAAAAGCTTCATAGCATAGCATAGCAAAGCATGTAGCTGGTTGGTCCTTGAGTCTTTCGATCCGATCACATCTCACTGGGGCACTACTGTGGACATCTTCATCCACGAGGCGTCAAATTCAACGTTGTTTTTCATTTTCTTGTTGCCGCTGCTGTCGCCATTCGTAATCGGGTTATCACTGTGGGGCAGTGCAGCTTCGTCACGGCACCGTTTATTCTTCGTCCCCTTTTCTCCTTTCAACCATACACCAAACAGCTTCAGGCTGTCTATCTTGACCTTCTCTTCTTCTTCTTCTTCTCCACCTACCGCTTCCTCATCTTCGTCATCATCGCTGATTGCTACAATTGTCTTGGGCTGAGAGCTGCTGGATAGAGCCGCTCCTTGCTGCTTCATGATCCCATCGATTTCCTCCACTCCCACCTTCATGTACCTGGCCACAAAACCAACCAACTCCTCGCACTGCTTTTTGGTGCGCGCCAGCTCTGAGTTCAGCTTCACGTTGTCCTTTTTCAGCTTCTCATTCTCGTCGGATAACCCAGTGAGCTGCATCACAATCTCATCCGCAGACCCGGGGGAGGAGGTTGACGTGGATCCTAAATCCTCACCTGAGTTACTTGGGGAAGATCCTCCGCCAGTTGCTTTCCCTGCTGCCTGGGACGCTATCACTGCCTTGCGGCGTCGGATCTCTGTTAGGAGCTCTGCCTGTCCTTTCTTAAAGTGCTCGTTTGCAAATTCCCATTTGTCAGGCACCGTCTTCCTGAATCCCTATAAAAAGGATTAACAAAATTTAATCAATGACTCACCAAACGACTACTCCGGAAAATTCAAGTAGTCTGAATATTATTAAACAGTTCTTCTCCCTTGTGAAAACTAGTATACATAAAAAAAAACTATCTGCGCCATACCCAACCTACGACTAAGATGTACGCCCAGCTAGGCATATTGAAGTGCATCAACTGGCGGGTATAGGGTATTAAACAGCTAGAGATGGAAAATTCAACAAACACAGCTACTTGATGTCAAACAACTTTTCATGTGCAAAGTCCAAGCCTAATTGCTCTATTTGACTCAGGTTTTCCATCCAACAGTACACCAGCATAATCTACACGCAACGATGCCGGCAAATGATTCCAGAAGCAGCAATTTAGACGCAGCCCACATGAAATTAAATACTATCACCAAGTAAGACAAGTTGGATATATCTGACTAAGGAAGCCATTGAATAAGGAAACAATTAGTTGTCCCAAAGAAAATCCAGAACCTCACCCCCTCCTCTACCCATTTTTCCCCAAAAATCAGATGCTTGCCATGCATTCTCCCAGCTTCCATTTTACACCCAATGTTCAAAACACGGGCGTTGCACGACCCCACCTACCCCAACTCACTACTATTCCAACAAGACACAAAAGTGTCTCTCAAGAGAAACAAAGTAGATAAGACTCGATCAACAAAAATCTGGTCACTAGTAGTAAATTCCAGTGGCGTCTCCATCCCCACAACCTACTTCTTCTCCTCCCTGGCTCCCTCTGTTTCCAGATTTTTCAATTATCTTCTACCACTAGCCATCCATAAAATTTGATAAAAAAATTATATCAACATGAAGAAAATGGTATCTATATTGGAATGTTGGTTGGGGCTGGTGATACTGCGAGAGCAGATATGTTAAAGGTGAACGTGAGTCGGCTCGTAACGAATCTATAGCTTCCAAAAAAGACTCGATATCGCTTTCATCAGTTCCATAAAAGGCCATGCAGATGCATAAGCTAGAAATTAAAAACCCTACAGCTGATGATGACTATCTAATCCTGATTGAAAATTCCAGAAACTCCAACAAATCCTCACATGAATATAATTATGCTGCTCAATGAACAGGTTTATACTATCAACTACCAGCACTGAACAGATCCATAGAAGTTGAAATTTCAATCAGAAAATCAAAACAAAAAAAAAATGATGAAATTGGAAGAAAGGGAACGTACGTAAGTGTTGAGCTGCCGGACAAAGCTGGAGAAGTTGTTGTGCTTGAAATACTTGGGCAGCAAGTCCTTGGCGAACTCAGCAGTCTTCCACACCACAAAAGTAGAGCCGTCGTCGCTCCACGAGACGACGTCGTCCGTGCTCCGATCGTCCACCAGTTGAAACGTCTTCGTCAGAAACGGCGCCGGAGCCGATCTCACCGTCATTATCTCCGCCAAACCAAAACACAAACTCTCTAACTCAGACCTAATTCTTCACTACTCGTATGTATGTATGTATGTAGGAAACCAGTCGACGAGAAATTCAAAACTGCAGGATCCGGCGGCGGATTGGAAGTCAAGGGCAGCAGAAGAGAAGCAGAGCCGTGAGGAACTCCCAATCCCAGCAGTAGAAACCACAGAGGAAGAAGCGGGAGTGGACTGGCGGCGAAGGATTGCGGCGTCTAGTTGCTTCCATGGATTGTCAAACTATCCATAAACAAACGCCGGCGCGTGCCTCCGGATTCCGAACTCCGAGCTCCGGTCCCGATCACGATTCCGGCTAGCTGGGTTGATTCAGTTTTTAGATTTTTATGGATTTTTTTTTGAAAGCTTATAAGGAAGGAGGCGGTGGAGAAAATGTGAGCTGCATACTTCTAGAAAGTTGTTGAAAACCGAAATAGAAAAATGTTTAAAATCACGTTTTGGGATAATTCCAGTCAATTGCTTTTTGGTCCTCGTACAATTGGAAATTATGATATGGAGCCCTTAAAGTTTTGGACCGGTTTTGTTGTGAATTTGAGCCGGTTGGTCGGACTGGGTTTAAAAGCGTCAAAAATTCTTGGGTCGACAAAATAGATCATTGGACTTAGGATACATTAATAAAAAAATTTTAAATCAATGATGAATCGTCACGTGTCACTTTAATTTTTCAACATGATATATGACGATTTTTGATTGACAGTGTCCACAGTCCACGTGATGAACTATGTTCATCTAAAAATTTCTCTTGAAATGGGTAGATGGTCTGATTAGGGAAAAATGAGTTGTGATTGTTTTGTTTTTTTGTTTAAATTGAATTTATGTAAAATTTTAATAGGGAAAATTTAATTACCTTACATTTTAGTTCAATTTCCTTTGATACTTTCATTCAAATTTAAACTCACTTCGGCAATTAAATGTCCGAATATTTTTATTTCATAAAAATGCAAATTGACATAATATGAGGGGTGGATTTTAACCATTTTCATGAACAGAATTCGAATTTTCTGATTGTTGGATGTGTGCATATAATTTACATTTAATAAAAAAACATAAATGTTTTAGCTGTCTATGTGCACAAATTATAAAAAAGACTGTTTTATAAATGGTGTTTATTTCAATTTTTCGATTTCAACCGAACCAAATGTTATGCATTGGACCAATGGGTTGGTTGGTATGGTTCGGTCGGACCGGGGAATTAGGACCCAACAACCTTGCGCGGTATTTTCATGACCTTGATATTGAGATAGATTTCAATTAGAGGAACTTCCTTTTCAAATAGATGTTTTCAAGGAGTTGGTAGGCTTGAGAATGGATCGTTTTCATCTTTAGAATTTAACAAAGATTTTTTGAGAATTTATAAAGTAATGTTTTCTTCATGCTTTATTATTTACTCTATCCGAGTAGTCATTTAAATTAAATTGAGTAAATTAAAAAGATATCAATACTAGCGGTTGAATAAATTTAATGGTTATGTGGTTAATGTTTGTTTTTTAATTTTGTACAAAAAATAAAATTAGCAGATTATTACTGGTAATGAATGAATTTTTTTATTGATTATGATAATAAAATAATTTATATCTGAGTTTTAAGCTAGTTATTGATATTAAATACGCATTAAAAATTATTATAAGACAAATAAAAGAGAACATAGAGGTATTATTAAAGAAAGATCAAGGGTTCAAACCCCTCGAGCAGTATTATTAAAATCGGACCGGACCTGGTTCCGGTCTGATTTACAAGTACTTACCGACTTACACACCAGATCGGGTTAAACCGGATTGAACCGTCCAATTAAGATGAAAACCGCTTAAACTGGCCTGTTTTAATATGAACCGATTCATTACAATAATCAAGCAATAAATTGATTATTAAAGGCATATTAAATCATTGATAAGTAACTATTGTAACTTAATAAAAAATATAGCAAGATAAAAATTTGAACTCAGATGACTTGATTATTAGTCAAGAGATGACCTTGTTGTTAAACACAATAACAAAATAAATAATCACATTTTATAAATTTTATCTCAATTAAACAGGTGATCGAATTGATCCGGAAACCGGACCCCTAACCGGCTCAGCGTCCGATCCGTTTCTGATAGCTATGTCTCGGATGTGGCTTCTTTTTTTTTTTGTTAAAGGTTTCTTTTTTCTTTGATTCTAAATTGTTTCGTTTCTGCAGTCTTTGTGTCGTCCCTGCATAGATTTTTCTGTGTTCATTGTCGGTCTGTCACACTAATCATGATGAAAATCTTGAAACATTTTTCTTGGCTTCACTTAGGTTTTTTCTCTGGTTGGTAAGTTGCTTTTTTTGCTTACGTAATCAACCGTCTTAGAGGACAATGATGATAGTGACACGTAATCGGAGGCCACTGATTATCAATCAGCATGAAATGTTTCATTTAAATTCTGGAATCATTTTTAAGTGAATTATGTTCATCATCATTGATTTTAAACAGTAACGAAGAATACCATTTTTTTAAAAATCAACATTTTATTTTATATAAAAAACAAAAGTGAAATATAATTAAATAATTTTATTAAAAATAAAATAATATTTATAGAAAATTCATTTTTCTTTGTTCCGCTAGACTGTACATTTTGTAATTTTTAGTTGAACATAGTTAAGATTGAGGCCTTAAGTTAAGGCTCAAATTATAAAAGATCGATGACCTTTCATTTTCAGTTAATTTAGTTTAAGTCAAATTCAACTAATGTAATTTCATCAAATTATCAAAAATCAGAAAATTCATGACCTTAAATGCATTAAATTAACTGAAAATTAGATCACCATTAAGTTAAAGAATGATTTTCATAATATTTACATGAAGTTGAAACCATCTAATTGGCGACTTTGACACACTACTCAATACTCATATCCGTTGGTAACTGATTATGTACTCGAATGTACGAATAATAATACGTTTAAGATCCGAATCTTTTAAAGGAAAAGGGGAAAATACTAGAAGAAGTTCTGAATTATCATCATTTTTTTAAGTTATGGATGATTTGAAATACTCAAACTGTAAAAAAGGTGCGATGAAAATTGATTAATT
Organism: Kalanchoe fedtschenkoi; assembly: GCA_002312845.1. Classification (NCBI taxonomy): domain Eukaryota; kingdom Viridiplantae; phylum Streptophyta; class Magnoliopsida; order Saxifragales; family Crassulaceae; genus Kalanchoe; species Kalanchoe fedtschenkoi. The sequence goes on from NQLW01000060.1 coordinate 1,357,570, forward strand.
TGTTTGATTCACTTAATACGATTGGGTATGACCAACTGTGATTTCACTTTGAATAATCAGTTCAATTTTTTTTCTCGCACAATATTTAACAACTCAGATAGTTTGCATTGTAACGGAGAAAGTAGTGATAACTCATGACTCTTTTTGTTTTTTTTTTTTAAATAAGGTAGCTTTATCCAGTGCTGCAAAACCAAATTACAGCCACATTATAACGGCTGGTATTTATCCGAAACATTCATAGTATTTATCAAAACCATGATGGTTTTCAATTTGAAAAACAGCAGTACATACAACATATGATGAATTTTTATTTAAAATTAAAACGACGCCCTTCAATAATTGCTGCAAATTGTTTGACACAGCCTTGAATCAAAATCCAAAAAATAAGTGTCATAATTATAGGTAAAATGATTTTTTCGTAAAAATTTTCCATTATTTTCTTTTTTTTTTGGTAGGGGGTGAAAAATTCCCTTTAATTTAACTAAATTTTCTTATAAATTTCTTAAGTTTTATAAACTTTCTGTAAACCAGACATAAAACCAAAAGCAATGTTTTTATGAGAGGATCCTTTTCACAGCATTAACATATGCTTCCAAACTAGATGTGGAATTAGATCTCATTCTCAAAACTCAAATGCAAAACTTGAAATCAAAAATAGCATTATCGACTAGCTAGGCCAGCTGATGCATTAGCTTTAAAACAAAAGAGATCTGGTTGATCAGTCTTGGCAGTGTAAAAAAAATCTAAAATCCACCCAAGTTTGACATGAAATAAAGGTGTGGTGGCAAGAGCAAACACTATTGTCTTGTTACTTGAATCGAAGTTCACCTTATTGGCATTAAGGTCAAGGTTAGATGTAGAAAGTTGTGATCCAAGTCGTGTGAGTGTGAACCGAGAGACTATACTATATGGTGCAAATAGAGCTATTTCAGTTGTAGCATTTGATGATGATTTGTGTTTGGCTTCAATGCTTGAGTGTGATTTGGTAAGTTGTTTTCTAGAACTGAGAAATTCTTGGGTGGATCGTGGACTCTGAACACACAAATTGCAAAGTCATCATGTGACACTTTAACCAGACATGTGGGGCGTTAAAAAATCAAAAAAAATTCAAAACCAATGATGAATTACCACATGTCATTTTGACTTTTCAACACGATGTGTGGCGACTCCTCATTTGCGGTGCCCACAGCCTACTCTGAATCAAGTGAACAGCGCCTCATTTAAAATGTGGTTTGTTGGACGTGGTTTCAGCAGTAACAATGCAGCCTCACAGGCCAACCCGAAACCTGATTTGGAAATATTGACTCGTCATGGGGCCTGAAGTGGGTTATATCACTACTCTCATAATCCTTCTCCAAGAAATTAAGCTCACATGACTCCTTCGCACTTTCATTTAATAATAATGCGAAGTTCACAAACCTGATTTTGAAAAATTGACTCCAACCTGATTTGTTAACAGAGTCTAACTATGCTAACGGAGTTTTAATTTCCATCAAATAATTATTAGATAAGAGACGATAATTCACAACCCTTTAAAATTTTTTCCCCAAGAAAATAAGCTCACATGACTCCTTCGCACTTTCATCTAATAATAATGATTTGAAGCCACTCGAAGTTCACAACAGAAGCTAGAAGCTACACTTTGAGAGAGCAAAATTCCAAACTGAATCCAAAAGAAAAGCATCAGCCGAACAAAAGAAGCATGGAAGAATACTGCCCTCAACATCAAGCATGATATAAATCCACCAAGCCACATTTTCTCCCATGCACAACTCTGAGCAAAGCTCTAACCCCTTTATGCCAGCCAGTCTTCTAAGAGTCTCGACGACAATATCCGCGACGACTCCCACTCACAGACGAACCTTTCGACATTAGCAGCACACAGTACACACTTCCCTCATTCAGTAATTAATCTAGTGTTTGAAACTACAGCTCAACCATACAGCAGCTGACAAGAACCTGTGAAAAGCTACATTTTGACGTTGGTGTTACTTATACCTCATTCAGCAAGAGTCAGTAACAAAAGCCGGATGATGGGTTACCGACCATGATAAAAAAAACCGACAAAGTTGTACTCAAACAACTACGTACCAACAGATGCCCATGTCATCGCATAAATGTATGTCGAATTCTGCAGTTTTGGGTCAGGTCAGATCCTTTTCAATAATTTGACAAGCAAACTAGGAGGAGGTGGAGAAATTAATGGTGGATGGTATAGATCAGATACTTGTCATTATCATGTCACAAAGAGTTTACAGGAGGAGGACCATCTGCGCGAACAAGCCACCAGCTGCGCCTATTGCCTCAGCCTCGTCTTCATTTTATGAGGATTCTCACCTACATATTCATTTTGTTCCAAACAAGCATGCAATCAGATCAAAACAAGATGATCATATTCACTGGGACATTTCGTCCAACAGTTCACATTCTGTAAAGAACAATCTTTACTTTTTCCAAAGATTGGAACTGCAAATTGAATTCATAGGCACACTTGATACACCCTACCGCACCGGAAGTTATTATTGATATCCGTATAAATAATATTATTTATTGAAAATTTATTATTGATACGGCTTTCAAAAGGTAAATTTTTTTTCTACCGGAGGGTGGAGAGGTGCAATTAGACGGGAATACAGAAGCGATCAAGTAGACAACTTTGAATGAAAAAACACAAAAATACACACACAATCACCAACGTGTACTTAAACTTGAAATCTTACTGATAAAAAACGGATCATCTTACCACTTAACCACAAGCTTTTATGACGCTCAAGAATGGTGAGGTCATGATGACATGTCACGATTCTATTCGTGGATAGGACATTAGTTGGGCTCCGTCATACTTACTTGTCACTTCTATTTTAATAATTTTATTAATATTATATTTTTAAGTATTCAAATACTATTTAATTTATGGTTTAATGGATATATCATGTCATAGTATATAAATTATGTACCTAAGCAGTTACAATGATATTTTTTAGGCCATATTTATGAGATTTAAGATTTTTATGTTTTAGAATTTTTAATATTTTAGGATTCTAAAAAAAATTTGGTTTTAAACTTTCATATTTTTAATGTTTTTTTTGATGTTTTCAAACTCATCCAAAACGGTGTCATTTCACAACTGTAAAACTCTAAAATCCTAAAAATACTATAAACAAAACTTTTAAACTCCCCCAAAACTCTAAAAATCCTAAAATATTAGAAAACCCCTTAAAAGCCCTACACACAATTCAAAATGAAATCATTTTAACTGTTAAACTATGTAACTTATATACTCTGACGGAATATATCAATTTTTCCTTATTCTTATTTCATACTACAAAATTTTACATGTATAAATAATAATATACCGCTACCACCACGTGCATCAAATAGTATTTATGCTAGACAGATATTAACTATGTCGTTTTTATAAATACTTATAATATTCATACTCATATTAATTCTAAGGAAAAACAACAAGAAGAGACCTGAACAACCGTCATATCCTCAATTATGGTCCGCTCTATTTGTATTTCTGAAAAGAGTACGATGAAAAAAAATTCGGACTAATTAAAAATATTTGTTAAAATTAATTCGTCTGATTCATTAAATATAATTAATCTTATTAAATTTACTTAAATTATAGTTTATTTAGTAGGAAAAGACATTGTTTTGTTATGTGATTCAAATAATATCATTTAATTCCATGATCAAACAATGTAGTTTTAGCACACAAATTTGTTTGCTATAATAATATTAATTTAGAAGCGTAGTTATAAATTTTATTTCATAAAATCACTAAATTTTTTCCTTACGCTATTTTCTACAATTCAGATAGTTCGTACGATAATTGAAAAAAGAAAAAAAATCCAAAAGGGTCCTGAACTACCACCATTTACCCAATTACAGTCCGAATTACCACGATTTTCAGAAAAGGTGCGATGAAAAAAAAGGATTTATTTTCTAAAATAAAATTTACTATTATATTTTTAAACTAATATTATTATAAGACTTGGATTTATGTGCGAATATTACGTCATTTGGTTATCAAAAGACATTACTTTCTTTATGTGCGTAAAATCGGAATGCTGGACATGCCGCTAGACTCTGTGACTGACTGAAAGTCAATCCAATGAGGCGGAAGAAGCAGAAGAAGATGACGACCGGAGACGAAGAAAATGGGGCACGAGGCGTGGAAGTCGAAGAAGAAGGTGCACGATGGATGTGGCGCTGAAGAGAGCGCAACAGAGCATTATATGCAGCGTCGCGGAAAGGCGATACCATCAGTGCTAGTGATAGAGTGGTCAGATGGGGCAGTTTGTCATCTGGTCACCAGTTTAAATCTCATTAGTGGTTGGATTTATAAATATTTTTTTAGCAGTCGATTAGCAAGAAGTAGTAACCATTTTCATAGGCACTCAATATTGAGATTTTAGTATATTTCGATTGCATTTAAGTCATGAATTTGATTTTTGTCGAGAGTACATGCGGCCAAGCTTACTCTGCCTCTAGCTTGATATTCAAGGAAAGATTATTGGAGGAGCCCGTAAATTGCTAGCTATAACTATGTCTATAATTTTAATTTAATTTTTAATTTTTGTTTCTAAATTAAATTTAAAATTTTAATTATGTAATTTTTCCCTGAAACCGTAAAGGTGATAGGATTTTTGAGACAACATCCATATTTGAGATTGTAGAACTTACATAACACCATATTCGATTGTGATGATTTTGGAGCCACTTTTGTCGAATGGAGTGATTATTAGATGAACACAATATGGAAATCTTAATTGAGAGTCGTACAAGTCTTGTTGAAAAGTCAAAGGAGTGGGTGATAAGATTTAGGGATTTCAGAGTTATGAACACAACATCGATCTTTTGAGAGATTTTGAAATATCCTAAAAACACCATAAATATGAAATGTTGAAATCCAAAATCTTCGGAAAAAAAACTCTACTAAAAACTCAGAAATCTTTTAACTCCTAAAAAATATTTTAAAAGACATCATTTTAACCGTTATGATATATTGTTTATATATTCTGATATGATATATATTGGCCATGCCCTTGGTTGTTTCATTGATGTGGTCCATAAATATAGAGCATGATATGATCATACATAGATTTTGTCACATACGAAGGATATGCTCATAAATATGACAAACATATGTGCAATGAACTTGGGAAAGCCTCCAAAGGAGAGAAAGACACCATCAAAGTTCCTACCCAAAATGAGGCCCTCCCCCACACCCCCACATCATGCATCCAAGCTTGCTTGAAAGCAACATATTTATTTTGCTTGCCCATAACCTCTTTTTAATATACTCTTTAGTTTGGGTTGACCCCTTCACTTACACACTATGAAAATGAAAGCATACACAAAATCAAATAAAATATATAAAAAATAAGTTTACTCCTTCACTTCTGAAAATAATAGTTATTTCACCATCTGAATCCATTCATCATCTTTTATCTGGAATATTATGATGATATCAATATAGTATATCGAATTCTACTTTGATAATTATTATGTCATTTTTTCATTAATAGTTTTTTTTTTGAGGAATTTATGTTTAAATGTAATGCGTGAAAACTTAAATGACGTGTAAGAAATGACGACAGCGAGAAGAAGTGTTTTCATAACGGTATGAGGGTGAAACATTTATACGTCTCTCTTACATGTCACTCCTATACGAGTGTTTTTTTTTTCGGGCCGGAAAGTAGAAACTCCGAGAAAGGATGCACCGCCCACACACGGCTGCGGAGATTTAAATTTTCTAGTGCGGGGCATAATTCGAACTCATTCTGGTGTGTCGGACCAATTTGTTTTTTTGATCCCATGCCTCGAGCCAGCTAGGGTATCCATATGCGCGGGCAAGATAGGAAAACATTGACAAGATGAGACGGTGGTCGGGCAATAGATGAAACTAGGGTTTGTAGTGAGTTATGGCGACATAAGAGTTAGATCCGCAACTTGTTTATCCCACGCTCATCCATGTTAGAATGAACCGCTACAAGGAGGTGATATGCCTGGCCGGCCATGGAATTGATAGGTGGCCACTTCAAGGGGCCAGCATGTTGGGTTCCACGAGAGATTATGTTGATATGGGTCTTTTGTTGTTTTATTGGACCATAAGAGAAGGGAAGAGTTGTTTCTCGAACTTTTTTAAGGAGTAAGTTGGGAGGAGTCGGAGGGATTTGGAGGGGTGAAATAATTCTTTTTTTTTTCTCCTTAATTTGGTTGTGTTAGTAAGTTGGTTCCACACTCAAAACTCCATTCATTGTCAATTGATTTTGAGTGTGGAACTAACTTACTAACATGATATCAGAGCGGGGTTTAGCCGCACATCCGGATAAACCGGTCTAACGTGTTGGTTACGTCCGCACAAGGTCCCACTTGTGAGATATTGGTTTAATATGGTTTCGTCCGTCAGATTGTGGTTTCGTCCGTCTATACGATCTCGCAAGTGAGGGGGTGTTGGTGCGTATAAGGGTTGATGTATACCACATCGTCCATTGAGCTCAAACACTAACCTATAAAAAAATATAGTTGGATTCTCTCATTCATTGCCAATTAGTTTTGAATGTGAAATCAATTTACTAGCAGGATGCATCTGGGAATATATGAGGAATCTGCTATGAAATGATCATTATAGCAATTTTTTCTAGCCACCCTCAAATAATTTCTTTGCTTTTTTTTACCCAAATCATTTCTTTTCTACTCCCTCAAAACTATTACAATGCAAACTTTGAACATCATAAATTGATGTATTTTTTACGTGTCAATTTGAAAAGTTAGAATAAAATGTGATTGATACTGGTTGATAATATATACTATGTTAATTTGAATTTGTCAAACTATCACGTGATCAACACAAGATGGGTGAAAATACGGTTGCTATCGCGTATGTCGACAATGTAGGGCATTGTGCCGGCCGGCTGCAGAAGCTTCGAGCTGGGGCCGTGGCCAATTTGGTGCTGTGTTATAAATTCCTATCCCAATTCAATGACACACGGTTGTAGAGCCTCGCACCAAATTTGATGTAAAAATCCACGTTGAAATGGGTCACTCTCTTCGTATGCAATAAATATTTCAAAATAAACAATACTTCATCTTTTTTTTTCTACGTGTTACTTATCGAATTTTTTATTTATTTTTATTTATCACTTAACATTTTTCAATGCGTATTTAATATCTATAACTAACTTAAAAAGTCAAATTTAATGATTTCATTATCATAATTAACAAAAAAGAAATTCTACACCTGTAATAATTCATCAATTCTACATTGTATATAAAATGTTAACAATATACATTATATCTTTACCTATTAAAATTCACCTAACCGTTAATATTAAATATCACTTTAATCTATTCAATTTAATTTTAAACGAAATGTATATCAGAACGAAGGGAGTACTCCGTATAATTATTGTTGAGAAAAATTTAGATTGGGTAAGTTTTCATTTTCGAATTAAAATAAAAGAAATGAAATGTTTTTCTCTTTGGCAAGATGTCGCAGTTATTGACTGCCGATTATAAAATTATTAGTCATAAAACAGTGTCGTTTTATAACTTAATAATATTAACATGCAGCACAGCGTAGCGCAGCTTGTTTAATGATGAAAGTCTGGAAGTTTCTTTTTTCTGTGACCGCCACGTAACGTGGCTGCTATTTTCAGATCGATGAGAAATAAAAATAGCTGCTATTTTGATTTAAAGACAGTTAATTTTAACTTTTTTTTGAATTTTAAAATCTGAAATATAATAATTATTAAAAAAATTGAACAGGTCATCAGACACACTCACTATCACTTAGATCTGCCACTGATTACAAAGTTAAATAAGATTTTCTTATAAAAAAATTTAGAGTTCTTTTCCAATGAAACTAACGTTTTTATAAAAATTCCTAACTCAATTTTAGTAACTATTTGGCTCCCAACGAAAAACTCTAAGACTGTGTTTGGTTTATGAAAATTGTGTAGAGATATAATTAGAAGAAGAAAAAATTATCAAAAAAATAAAAAATTAGCTGGAAATTGAGAAAGCAAAAATTGATTAACAAATTATTTTAATACTTTCTCCTCTTACAACCAAAAAGAACATAGAAACGATGAGATATTCAATTTCCCTCATTTTCTTTCCTCCTTCATTTTCAGCAAAACGGCGACTACTTCCAGCGTTTCATGATGAACATTGGATTGATTTTTATAGTATTTCCTAAACTGTTTTAACGACAATCCCAGACTACACACAAAAACACACACACTGAACAACAACAACGTTAATTCACATCTGTTCTGTTTCCAGCTCAGCACATCATCTGCTGCTGCTGAACGCACCCCATCCCCATCATCATCATCTGACCCTCCATCACCCTCACCGGGAACTCCTCGAACCCCGCCGCCGCAACCCCCGCCCTCTCCAGGCTCTGCACCTGCTTCTTCAAGAACTTCACGTAGTGTATGGCCTCGTCCAGCATCGACGCCGTGTCCATCTTCGTCCCGCCCGGGACCAGCCTCTGCAGGATCCTGATCCGCTCGCTGATCCGCTCCCTCCGGTGCCGCGCCGCCACGCTCTGCGGGTCCTTCGATATCCTCACGTTCTTGCGCTTCGGGGGCTTCACCGCCTCCGGGTCGATCTGCACCGGCTGCATTGCCGCGATCCGGAAGATCATCTCCCGCATCGCTGCCATCGAGCTCTGCCTCTCCAGCTCCGACATTTGCGGGAGCGCCGCGTAGCCGGGGTTGTGGAGTTCTGAGAGCGGGAAGTGGTGGGGTGGCGGAGGAGGCTGGGGGTGGACGACGAAATCGGCGGTGTGGTGGCGGCGCCCGGTGTCGGATTGCATCATCGTCATCATCAGCTCCATGCTTGCGTCCATTGCAAGAAACAGAGCAAAGACTGCAGCAAGATTCGATTTGAGAAACAGAGGAAAAACAGAGCAAATGTCAATGACACAGTGAGCTCAGGTTGGAGGGCTTTATATAACCGTGTCGATGAGAAATGTTTTTGAATTGGTCAATTTCAAGATCGATCCTCAAACTTAGTAAAATTACGAATAGGCATTCAAGTTCGAATATGTTCAATAGCCTCCCTCCCCCTCGTAATGATGCGTTGGATTGGACGTAGGACACGGGAGAGTGGCGTGTTTTTCTTTTACCAAACTTAGAAGTTTAGGACGAGTTTGAAAATGAGGGATTCATCATGTTATGCCGGATTGGTCCTATTTATAATTAATGTGAAATTTTGATTTTTTCCCCTAATTTTATTTTTAAATTTATATATTTTTATTTTTATCTGTTAAATTATTGTAATTGTACAAAATCATACTTTTCAACTTTACTTTTTTCTACTCTATTTATTACGACTAACCGCGGTTAAAACTGACGAATGAGAAAATCGAATCAGTTCGTTCGCCGATTGATCCATGAGTTGATGATTAGTCCGGTCTGATTTCGTATGCATTACCGGCTTGCACAATAAATCGGGTTAAACTAAGTCGAACCGGTCAAAACCGGGCAAATTACCGTGAAGATTTTTTTATGAAAACCGATTCAACATATAAATATCTTAATTAACTAATTTAAAACTAAATTAATTAGTCATCAATACCTAATTATAAAATCCTTAAGATCCGATTTCAATAACCATATTAATGTTTTACTCTCACATCCAATAAATTGTAAAATTGAATCCTTGGACGAGGGCCACATTTGCATATTTCAAAAACATAAACTTTTGTCTACCAATTGTAAACTATTGATACTTGGAGGACTCAAAAATCACACTTACAAATGTCATCATTTAACGAACATTTACATCACATTTGGAAAACCGCCCATAAAGCCAGGACATCCAAGAATCCTTAGATGGACGGCCGAGATGGAGTCTAAATGGGGCCTAGATGGTCAGGATCAGTCCACTCATCGAACCAAAGATGCATGAACTTGGGGAGCAAAAAAATAAAAACTTTATCTATCAGTAAACTTAAATTTATAAATATTCAATTTAATTTATTTATTTTGTACATGGGAAAGGTTTGAAAAGAACCCATAAGTCACATGACAATTGTCAGAGATGGATAAGTCTCCTACCGGTGTTAAAAGTGCCGGTGCCGGAGATAGGGTCTGCGACGCCGGCAAGTTGTCAGAGTTGTATCTTGAGTTGTTGCTATGGTGGACCTACAAGCTACAACTACAAACAACATAATAAATAAATAAAAATATTAATATTAATAAATATAAGAAAATATAATGAATTTAATTGGTAACCAACCCCCAAGTGCTGTGCAATATGATCAAGTGTCATCTCTTGGTGCTTGATGATCACATTTTGGCACACTCTTCCATATGGATCAGATTTGTTCACACAAGTTTTAGGCTTGTTTGAATAAGCTAACTAGATTTGAATCCTTTAATGGAATTGATCGTATTGTATTTGTTTGATGATTAAAATTTGGTGTGTATGAAAAAAAATTATTTTACTTATGTAAATAAAATCATATATTTATATTATTAAGAAACACCATAATTTAAATACACGAGTCTAATTTTAATAGTAATATTAATTGAAATTGAGTGCAGCTGTAAATTTTATTTATAAAATAATTTTTTATTGTTTTTTTATATAGTTCAGATAGTTTGCTAATTTGGGGAATAGTGATAGTTGATGACTTTTCTTATTTTTTTTACCTTAGTTTATTTGATTACCATAGGTTTTTTAGATATCCGTGTTAAACATGTCATCACATTAAGTAATCATTAAATAACAAGTTACGAGTAATAATCTGTCTATGTGGGGTTTAAGGTTAGCAAATCAGACATGTCTAGTATGGTGTACTGTGAATTTATTAATAGACATTACTAATGTGCCGCGTTTAAAAATTAAAATAACACATGTGGATTATTGATTGGTGTCAAAAGATTTTCAATAATTTTCAATCTGGCATGTGGCTGATTGAAATATAATGTGCTGTCACTCTATTGATAATGTTCATGATTCAATTGTTACTTCGTATCCACCTAAGAATCATATGGTTCAACATATAAAAAATCAGCATGTCCACTTTTAAATACTATGTAAATAATATCCTTAATTAGGGATAAAAAAACCTTGGGATCAGAACAGAGACAGAGTTAGTTTGAAGTTGGTTACAAAACTGGTAGAGATTGGAGTACTTGCTAGTGAAAATTTATGAACTTTGTCACTACACAAGTTACCAAAAGATGTTACTCTCAGAATATGATGAAAACCAAGACTCACTTTTACCACATTGTGTCCACAATCTGACAGTAAGATCGATTGAGATGAGGCCCATATTGAAATCTGAGTGATGACTGATGGCATCAGATTCGATCAGCATAACATATTGTGAAGCATGAAGGCGTTGCAGAGGTCGAGTAACAGACCCTGATTCAGGAAACCCTAAAAAAGTGGTTCAAAGTGATAATTGCATGCTGGTCTGAAAGATCGTCGTCTCTGATCTGGGATTTCTGACTGTCTATAGCATCATCATATTCGCACTTGTGCTCTCTTCTCTATCTTCACATAGCTATAATTGCTATTTAATCCTTCTCTTTTGTCTAGCTAAGAAATAGAAGCTTCAAATGGACAAGAAAGCTAGGGCTAGCATGCTGGCTCTAGTGGTTTACTTACTGCTTGCAGCTCCAATCTGTCTGGCCTGGATTTGGGTGGAGAGTGAAACATTTAATTCCATGACAAGAGATGGGAGTGCGCTTCATTTAGGGCGAAACAGGTTAGTTTTGGTGAAAAACATGAGATTGGACCAGTTGAGTAAGTTGGAAAAACTAGGGTTTGGTTGAATAAGAGAGAGAGAGAGAGGGAGAGGTATGGGCAACAAGCCTACTAATGGAGCTGATACAAAGAAGCATGCACAGCTTCCATTGCATTCATCAGTAAGTAAGTGAGAGAGCGAGGGAGATGGAGCATGAAAAAACTAGCAGATGATCATAAAATACACATATCAGTTCTCATTTTATGGATTTGAAATTGAGCTAAGATGCGTATAAGATGTTTATTAACATCAATGAAGAATGTTAATTTTAGGAGCGTGAACTCAAAATTCCTCTAAAAAATAAGACTGAGCTGAATAGCCGATAAACTCAATTCCAAAGAAAGCACATATATACATACACATTTTGAAGCTCAGATGTGTGTGTGAATAAAAGGTTTAGTAATTAAGATGAACTAAGAGTTTACGTTAATTTAATGAGAGTATAAACTCGAAATTCATATAGATGAACAAAATTAAATTGAGATGAACTGAATTGCTGTCGATAATATAATGTGATGACCTAAAGATGCATACATGCAATCACATGGTGTTGGTAAAACGCTGAGGTCAACTTTGGGGTACGCAATCTGGCATTGAAGGTGAAGCTTCATGATGCATGTGGTGCAGCTAGCTATCTAGCCATAAGGCAGCAGCATGCTGTGAGAGAGGATATGTATATATGATGATTATAAATGAATGTTATCAAGATCTACCATCATCATATTTTTGTGCATTTATCAGCATGTATGCGCCCTATAGTTGGTGGTAGCTAGAGATTCAATGAGATGAGGAGAGAATTGAAGGAGGGGTGTTGGTTGATGGAAGAAGAAGCTTGTCTCAGTCTCTGCTATTCTGGTTCTCATCAGCATGCAGCTGCTCGGATGGAGGACAAGATGGAGAGCTGTGTGTGGTTCGGTGCCGTATTTATGCAAGTATATGGAAATAATTGAAGCAGTGAGATTGGGTTTCAGAGGAGACATGCATGCATGGATGCTGCTTGGTTCTAGAAATCCTAAGTCATGCAAGACTTTAATGGACTGTCTAACCGAGAAATATTACACAGAAATGGTGAAGAGAGAGCTACATATAGATGCTCTGAAGTGTTTATAAAGTCGTAGCAGTCATTTTGACATTTAGATGATAATTTGATTTATTATTTGTAAGTAAAATATTATGATAAATATTATTATTTCAAGTATAATTATGTTTATATGTAATTATATTTCGATAATATATTATATTTTTTAAAAGAGAATTGGATTAATGGAATGGAACTGATCAAATGGAAACATTTTACTAGGAGTCAAAACCAACTGACTAAGTGTTATTTTGTTGTTCTTATTATTGAATTATATTAAAAGATGATCTCTTGTTATATTAAGTGATTAGTGATCCAACATCTTGCGTTTCTTTTGCTTTGAAAGATAATCTATCAAGTCTCGTTCATTCGTCGTCAGTTTGACAATTGAATCATTCAGATTTAAATCATATCTCATATACCGATTAAAAATAGCATAAATATATTTGAAGCATATCTTAGTTATTCAATCAAATCGTATATTAATTTTAAAATGTTCAAAAAATGAGTTATCAAATCAAAATAAATCATTCGGCAATTAGAAATTATCTTACCATATATTAGACTATTCAAATTCTCACACAACATTCATAATTTTGCATCCAACATTTACTTTTAATAACAACACGTAAACCTGCCTCAACTTACCTACATGTTAATTAAGAATCCCTATATAAGCTAATCAATAATAGAAAATTGAAAGAACCAACAAGCACAAACAAAACTGAACCGGATCAGACCAACTAATATTGGTCCGGTTTTTTGGTTCATGAGATTTCAGTTACTGATATGATATAATATTTAGGTTTCTAGCTTTTATCGTTCACTTAGGCTGTGTTTGGTTTAAAATATAAAATTTGAAGGAAATGTTTAAAATACCTTTTACTTTATTTTTAATTTTTCTTCTAATTTTTTTACTATTTTCTTTCCCACAATTTTTTCCTAAATCAAACAAAAAAATCCTTCTAAATTTTTGTAAAATTATTCTTTTCATCTAATTTTCCCTAAACCAGACACAGCCTTACAAAAAATTCTTTTAAAACCCTGTCGATCGCAATTCTGGTCTAACCTTGAAAGTGTTTTTCAATGATTTTTTAGCAGAATCCGATTCAAACTAATCCGGTCAAATTTAAAATCAGATTTCTGATCTGGTTCGATCTGATAAGATTAAAATCTGGATCGATACAATAAATTTTTGAATTTCGATTACCATGATCCCATCCACTTCTTTTCTGATCCGATTCGGATTTGAAGATGAACAAGCCTACACAAATGGGTGAAATCGCGTGCCATTTAAGTAATCCTACTAATTTAATATTGGATAAATTATAAATAAATATATGTACTTTCACATGATTTAAATCAGACTCCATATTTTATAAATTTTCAATTTAAGTAATCGGAAAAAGAAAAAATACTATATTCATAAGATTAAGTACATCAACACTATAAATCATGATATTGAGAATTAACACTTAATCAGATAAATTATAATTTTTTTAAAATTTCAAATTAATTTTAAAGTACTTAAATTAAAATTTTATAAAATACGATTTTATAATTTACCCTTTTAACTTTTGACCAGAAACACGCAATCACGGGTAATTTGTCTCCCCCATTAGACCACAACCCGCCCGACCCGGCCCGAATCGCGTTCTGGACTCCCCCTTTCCGCTTAGTTCAATTAAAATAATGGAAAATTTTTAAAATAGGTCATCATTTATTTAATTATGATTTTGAATTATGTGAATATTAAAAATGATGTGAAAAAATATTCAAATTAATTTAAAATATATTTTAAAATTAATTATTTTAATTTATCAAATATGATTGATTTTATTAATTTTGTTGAAAGTTTTTATGATGAAAAAAAATTATTTTATTTATGAGAATGAAATAATATCATAATTTAAGATAAATGATATAATTCTTTTGATTCCTTTAATATTAATTAATTTATGAGAATAAACGTAAATTTTATTTTGAAAATTTAATTACTCTCCACTGCCCGCGGCGCCTCTTACCCAGCTTATCCGCTACTAAAGCGCACGTTATCACACTCGTAAATCACACAGGCGCAGTAAAGTACGGCGCACGATAAGCAGAGCTAATTAGAGAGAGAAGAACACGGCGTTAAATGTCGACGAGGGAGATTGAGGAAGACGACGATTTATGAGTAGAGAGGTGGTAGAGCAGAGAGCATTGATTGTCTTCACAGCTGTCTTCAACCACTCTCCACCATTCGATTTCCAAAACCCGAATAGTTGAGCTCTGTTCACAGTTGAGAGCCAGCGCATGTGACCCAGCAGCAATCAGCACCTGCTCTCACTTTCACAGTTTCACTCCACTGTCCTCTTCTTTATCTCTGCTCCGCTCCTCGCAGATCCGGCAAAGATGGCGCCTTTAGCGAGACCCACGTTTCTCCTCGCGCTCCTGGTGACGCTCGTGGTCGCCACGTTGTTGGAGACGGGCTCTGCGGACGACGCGGGGGTTGGGTTTTCGGTGGCGGACGCGCTCGAGTGGTCGGCGGGGACGATGTACGACGAGTTCGGCGACGGGGGCTTGACGCTGGGACTGGAGGAGGAGGAGGAGGAGGAGGCGCGGAGGTCCCTTTTCTGGCGGGCGGCGAGGTACTACATATCGTACGGGGCGCTGTCGGCGAACAGGGTGCCGTGCCCGCCGAGGTCGGGGAGGTCGTACTACACGCACAACTGCTTCAGGGCGAGCGGGCCCGTCCGGCCGTACTTCAGGGGCTGCTCCGCCATCTCCCGCTGCCGACGCTAGCGGAAATCTGGCGCCGTCGGTGAATAAAGGCTGCGTGTCTGGTGTTCGACGAAATGCCTGAATGAAAAACGTTGTCGGTGGTTTGTGATGCGAGCTTGTGAAATGTGATGATTTGTATTGTCAATGGCGCATTGATTTGAATTTGTAGTGTTGTTGGGTGAAGTGATGAAGATGGATATTCGCCTCCAGGTCAGGATTTGAAACTAATTTTATCTCTATCATGCATGTTCTTGCCCTCTGATCTGGGAATTGCGGATCGCCGAAATGAATGTAGTCAATGTCTGAAATTTTGCGGTAATTTCGAATTGAGATTGATCTGCGAATAAGAATTAGAGATGTCCGGAAGAAAGTTCGAACGGGCGGAAGAACTTAACGCTGTCGGATCTGTTCAGAAGACTCATACGGGGACTTCATGGGGCACGATCGACATGCTGGTTCAAAGCCGAGTAGGACTGTTATATTAAGGAAGTCAAGTTAAGGATAATCAGATCTAGTTGGCGATTTAGGCTTTGATCTGAGTTTGGAAAGAAAGAATTTAGAAAGTGAATAGCCGAAGATTTAAGAGTCGAAATAGAAATGATTGTTGACAATGAAGGAAAGATTTGAGAAAATAAGAGAAAAACGTTCTTAGGCTTTGTGTTTGGTTAAGGAAAAAAATGAGGAAAAGAAAAATTTGTGACAAAATGAGAATGAAAGTTGTTGAATAATTAGATGGAAAATAAGAAGAAAATTTTATTTAAAATAAAAATATATTTTAATATTTTTCACCATTTTCATCCCTAATCGAACAAGGAAAATTATGATAGATTTAATGAGGAAATATATTTTTCTCTAATTTTTCTTTTACATCAAAATTTTCTTAAACCAAACACACCATTAGATTTTGACGAGTTTAGGTGGGATTCGGGAGGAAAGTGAAAGAAAATATACGAAATTACTAATTTAATCTTATGTTCAAGTGTAGTGTAAGTGTATAGTGAAATAAGAGTAAAAATGAAATTTCAGTCACTTTGCTACCCTTCCCCTCCAAATACTTCCAAATAGTAAGGAATGGAAATAAGGGGTTAATTCCCTCTAAATACCTCGAATTCTCTCCTTATTAAAAAAATCAGGAACAACTTTCTTCACTCTCAATTTTTTTCTTTTCTCTTAAATCACACTCAGGAGTACTATGTTAAAAACTCTTCCCTGATTTTTAGATTTTTTTTATTTTAGGCTTTTGTATAAGTTGTTCCCACTAGAATTGTTTTTAAAAAAATTATTTTTCCTTTCAATTTTGCAGAAATCTTAAAAATTCTAAAAACACGTAATCTTGAAAATGTGTAAATTTAAAAATATTAGTCTAACACATAAAATACTAGATCTTAAAATCCCTAAAAAAATAGCAAACCAATGTTGTTTTTTCAATTAATAAACTAACTCATGATACGGGCTTTTGAGTTATAAGACTAAAAACATCATAAAATGGGCCCAGTTTAATATGCACGACAAAGCCTGTAAATATTTCATTTTTGAAGACTTACTACTTTGAGTGTCTAATTTAGATCGCAGTTCATTCAATTTACTATTTGAAGGCCCAGTTCAGACTTTAAAGTTGGCCCAGTTTAATACGTTGTGGGCCACATGCCTTGTAAAAGGGCTTTTTCCATCTGCCAAGTCCAGCCCATTAAAATTCAACTGCCAGTTTGCCCATGATGAACAAAACCCATATCGGACCAATTTTATATTAAGCTACAAAAGCACCATCTCTATTCTTTGATAGTCGGATTAGAGACTTGATGCAAGTCAGCTCTCGCGTAATTTAAACTGAAATTATAAAAATTAATTGACAAATTTTAAACTGCAAGGCCAACATTATGTTAATTCGCCATTGTGGGACTACATATTTTTGGGAAAATTTGAAAGCACAAATTAAACCTCTTGGTTACGACGAAAATATTATCGTCCGAACCAAAAATCATTTCCCCGGTAATTACACCTTGTCTAAAACAAAATGACAAGAAAAGGTGGATTGATTTTTTTGTGGATGCCACATACATACCAATGGAGAACCGGTCATATGGACATTGAAACGTCAAAATGTTACGTGTAAGTTCACAATTCATGATGTTTTAATGAATTTTCAATTTTACTAATCATAATGTCATATGACAATCACTCACTTATGTGCGCATGGAAGACGTGGGGGACCATTAAGAATCACTCTCGTAATCGATGAACTATGCTTTATAGCTTCATCTAAATTAGAGAAAAACATAAAAGAGATTCAGATTTACCGCTATCTCCTCAATTACGATCAGAACTATCCGAACCGTAAAAAAGAATGCCCTTTAAAAAAATTGAACTAATTTTGGATGATGCTTAACATCAACTTGTTTGATTATTTAATACAAATATTTTTATTAAATGTGTTGGGAATCATGATTGATTGTATATGAAAAATTATCATTTAGTATCTGTGAATAAAAATGAGTTTATTTAATCTTATGACCAAATCACGTAATTTTAGCACACAAATTTAACTTTTATAATAATATTAATCGGCTTATGAATCTAACGGTAAATTTTATTTTATAAAATCAGCCTAATTTTTCATTTCGAAAACTCCACTTATCTAAACTAAAATTGAGAAAAATGAGGATAGCTCAGTCGTATTTCTTAAAATTCAATTCTTACAAAAATTTTCCTATAAATTGTCATGCAAACAGATCAAAATTGTCGACATGGAAAGACTTGTTCACATCCATCACCAAGTCCAATATTTTGACCAGTGGGCGGCTCTAAACTTATCCAAGTGATGAGCCTATTATATTCACTTCATTTATTGTGGAGCATCAAACATGGATGGCTGATGGCTTTGGCGCAGACTTGCTGGCCCCCTTGGTGGCTCACAGTCCAACTTCCATGCAGCCACCCAACCAACTGGAAACTGAACAGCCCTTTTAAGAAGGCAAGCACCAAATTGCATAATGCTTGAATGAGAGAGATCGATCAATGGAAACATCTTTTAATGGATCCAAAAGGGTCAAAGAAGTGGCGGCCACACACTCTCAACTCCCACTCACAACTCATTTATTCATCTAATTATTAGCCCAGACTCATTCTCTATCCTCTTTAGCCTTTCACATATCATTTTATCGATTTTTTTTTCTCTTTTTACTTTTAATTAACACTTTTCAATGTGTATTTAGTATCTACAACTATTTTAAAAAATCAAATATTAAGGATTTCATTATCATAATTAATAAAAAACAATTATACATCAGTAATTATCCATCAATTCTACCTTTTACACAAAATTTTAAAAATTTACATTAAATACTTACGTATTAAAGTCGCTCAACCGCTAACATTAAATATCACATTAATCTACTCAATTTTATCTCAAACGACATACATATCACGACGAAGGGAGTATGTCTTTCAAGAAATTCTCATCTTACTCCCTCCGTCCTATATTGCATGTCGTTTAAGGTTAATTTGAGTAGATTGAGGTAAAATTAATGCTAACAGTTGAACAAATTTAATGAATAGGTGATTAATATTTTTATAAAAAAATTCGTGCAAAAAGTAAAATTGGCAGATGATTACTGGTGGAGAATGTATTTTTTATTGAATATGATAATTATGTGATTAATGTTTGAAATTTTAAGGTAGTTGTTGATATTAAATACACATTGAAAATTATTAAGTGACAACTAAATGTAGACAAAAAAATTCAGTTAAGTGACATGTAAAAGAGGACAGAGGGAGTATTTTCATTCATCCAGAGACAATTAGGGTGTGTTTGATTTATGAAAAAAGTGGTGGAAAAAATTGATGGAAAAGAAAACTTGGTGGAAAGTGTTTTTCCCCATGGAGTGCATCATATTTTCTCTTATTTGGTCATGGGTGAAAAATGATGGAAAAATGCTAAAACATTCTTTATTTTAAACAAATTTTCTTTTCTATTTTCCATCTAATTTTTCTACAAATTTTTCTTCTCATTTTCTTACAAATTTTCCTTCTTGTTTCCACCAAAATTTTCTTGTCACTAAATTTTCTCTAAACCAAACATAGCTTTAATGTCATAAGTTTGTGCCTCTTATATATGGTGTGTTAAAAATTAAAAATTAATCACTTATTTAATTTATTTCTTGATGCCAATCCAAGATCAAAACTAACAACAGCTAACTAAAAGGGTGTTGAATGATTTGATCAAATATTTAACTTTAAACTTAAGCGTTTTAAATCGAATTCCACTAAAGGTATTCTATCGTACATTGTTGAACATTTCTTTATAGCTCTACAAGACCCCTTACATCGTTCATCTATGAACCATTCCTCTAATAATGCCATGGAACATGTTATTTGGTCAATGGTGTTTGAAGATATGATCAGTATTTGACTTTAAAATTAAGTGTCATAAATCAAATTCTACTGAAGATATGTAGCTCACATTTCTAACCTTATAATTATATAAAACCCTTATATTCAATCATTTATGAATCATCCCTATAATAATGTCATGGAACAGGCAATTTGATCTTTCACATAAAAAACCAACAATAACTACAACTACACTCAATTGATTGACTTCTATATATGCCAAGCCAACTAGAGCACCCCAGATTATCCACCACATGCAACCATAGTTTATAATTAGTTTATTGAATTTGCCCCTTCCTCTTAATTAATCTAGTCTCATCCTTAGCCAAGTACCAACATTAACCACTAATTAGGTGGATCATGATTTGGGAGTTGCTTCTGACCATCCTCCTAATCATTTTAAATTATTCAGACTAGCTCTTGCACAACTGTATATAGGCCGGTTTGATACTACTTTCCAGCATTTGATTTCATAGTTTTTTACTAGTTTTTGGAGGTAGATAAATTCATGTTATTTTTAATAGAAAAATCATATATGAGGTGACATATCATATCCCTTAGATAAGGGATCGGATCAAATTACATTATTTACTCGGTCTCTTCAACCAATTAATTATACGAATAATAAAATGGGTTACCCAATACTGATAATAAAAAAATGGATTAAATAAAATGAGGTGACACTCAATATAAGGTAGTTAAGGATACGGTATGATAATATTATTTTGTTAATTTTTTTTATTTATTTTAGGATGTTTAGTGCCTAATGCTATCAATATACACTAAAACCTTAAAATTCTAAAAAATTAAATCTTGAAATCTAAAAACCCTAAACCAATAACTATCTGAAAATCCTAAAAACCCATAAAACTTTGAAAATCTGAAAACTCTCACACTCTATAAATCTAACACCCTAAAAGACTAAAACTCTATACCCTTAAAACAAAAATAGAAAAAATAGCAACATTTTTTCACTCGATCCTTTCACTAGCTTATATGAAGTATCACCTTATGTATTTTTCTTATAATCAAATAAACATATGCGAATTGCGATTGTTTAAAATTTGATGAGGAAAAAAACACAAAAGGAATTCTAAATCACCACCACTTATTTAATTGCGGTTCGAACTACCGCGATTACTAAAAAGAGTGCAATGAAAAAAAATGAACTGATTTCAGATGATGCTTAAGGTCAAATTTTTTTCATCGCATCCTTTTTGGCAATCGTGATAGTTCAAATTGTAATTGAGTAAGTGATGATAGTTCAGAACCCCCTTTAAATTTTTTTCCTTGGTAAACGGTAAAAAATATGAACAGTTATTCATAGTAAAATAAAAACATGAATCAGACAGAGCACAAGATGTAAGGTGCATTTTGAATAGTGATGGGATGGGATGTGAGTAGCTTATCATCACTGAATATTTTGTGTGGGGCTGAAATGAAAACCAAATCGAACAAGAGTACGAAACCATCCAAAGCTTAAATCACAAGCACACATTTGCATCCATCAATCTCTCCACTAGCTGGGAAGATTGAAGAAACTGGATCGATGGATCCATCTTGAGGCGACGAAGATGACAGGTGAGGATATAAAGGCACATGACATGATGGAGTTGAATCTCAACGAATGAATCTCACCACGACACCTTATACCAAATATATCTTCTTGCACTTTTTGTTTTAGATACATATCTTTTTTCCAAGGTGTCCATGTCAAAAATTTTCAAACAAATTCAACACTTTTAGGGTGTGTTTGGTTTAGAGAAAATTTGAGAGAAAAGAAAATTTAGTGAAACTATTTTTCTTTGTTTGATTAGGGGTGAAAAATTCATATGAAAGTAGTAAAACACTCTTTGTTTTGTTCAAATTTCCATATAATTTTTCAATTAATTTTCCCTTACTTACTTTATCTAAACCAAACAAGAGATTCCTTCTCATTTTCTTTCAAATTTTCTTTTTCACCAAATTTTTCCTAAACCAAACACACCCTTAGTAAAATAATATATTTTTTTGGATCCCGGAGAATTGTACGTCAAATTTCTAATAATTTAGTTTTTTTTCTTTTAATAAGCCCTCAATTCCATTATTTGATTTCAATTCTGCTCTACTAGGATATTTTATTTCGATTTGTCTCGACAAAATCAGGAATAGCATCGACAGTTTGTTAAAATAAAATTGAGAATGATATTTTCGGTTTGACTTGTCGGCAAATATACACATCACCTCTTCTGAGCAAATCGAAATGTCATTTTTGATTTTTTTAAAACAAACTATATTTTTAATCAAATGAGCTAAGATCTTTGGTATCTTTTATGGTCAAACTATATTATTCTCCCTTTTGAAGACTAGAAGCATGTCCATCATTGGTGGAAAGGATTGGTTGATTGTGGTCAAATTTGCATGGATATATATCTCTAGAAAGCTAGCTTTTGCAACTAATAATTAAGTTAAAAAAGGTAGCAAAGTTTGAAGGTTCACTCAACTTGGCAAAGCTGATGAAAACCCAACCATTGGTTGAGTGATGATAATGATAATCTCCATTCCAAAAGAGCATGAAATAGAGTTCCAATTTTGCACAATTTGTCAATCATTGAGCCACATGGTTCACTACTTCTCTATTCTAATTTCTATGCCAATGTTTCAAAAGATATACATCATCAATACGACGTACCATGAGCTCTAAATATAAGTCACCGCTGACGCAATTTCAGGAGAAGCGAACTTTCTCAATGGTGGGTCTAGCTAAGGTATAATTTGACCCATCTCTTTTTATTTATTTGTTTGATTTATTTTTTGAGCCGTTTTTTTCTTAATGATGGTTAGGGGTCGCACATTCTCTTCATATTGACAGTAAAATCAGACTCGTTACTTCCATCTCACATGCACCTTCAACATATTCTTACTTATATAGTCCCAAATCACTAGATCAAATCCTCAATAGAAGCAACGGTGTTGGAGCCACCACCTCTTGGCACACGCCAAAGGGTCACAAGTGCAGTGAGCATACTTTTCCCACTACAAACCATTATCTTATCTGTATTATTATTCTCATGCTCGGATTTGTAATGTTCTCCATCAATATCTGAATCAAATAAAATTCGGGTCATCGTCAAGTGAAGCCTCTGCTTTCCCTTTCATCTAAGATACTCACTTGGATTTATTTCAATTATGTGTATGTGCGTATTTTCCGAGGATTAAGATTTAAGGTGAGCCGTAGATACGTATAATGTTTTTTCTTTTCGCATATTTTTCAGACCACATGTAATAAGAGATGACAATGCTTGTTTTGTTTCTGATCACTGCGTGCCAGATTCCCATTTCAACCCTTTCCTTTTCTCCACTTGACCACAAGTTTAGTGTCTGTTTGGAGTTTGAAAAGTTTCCATTCGTTTCATACATGTTTTTATGCTTAAATTTTGCACAGACATAAAGTAGGAGATATGTTGAAATTCGGAGCTTTTCATAATAAATTGTATTTATCATTAGAAGTGTGATTTGTTGGCAAAATATATATATGATAGATAGAGTTAGAGTCATGGGTCGGTCGAATGTATCTGTACTACTATATATTAAAAAAGTAAATTAAAAGAAAATATTGGATTGCATTTTCATGGAGACTTAAAAATCTCAGGATTTAAAGTTATGCTTTAATAATTAGATATAAACCATATTTTCTCATGTCAACTATCTGATGTGGAACTATTTTTTAAATAAATTCGACTTAACAATCTCTCACATAAGCGAGTGAATAAATTATGAGATAACTTATATTATATTGTTAAACCATGAATTGCAAATTCATATTTTTAAACTGCAATCATGATACAATTAAAATTGAGCAAACATAATCTATTATGTAATATGTATTGTAAAATAACTTTTTTTACACAAGTATAACAATATTTAAGTGATGTTTGAATTTAAATTGGGGTGAATATAGGTCTTTGTTTCCGAGTTTGGGAAGAAAGTAAATAAAAGAGTTTGAAGAAAGAAAATTGAGGGTGTAAAGAAAAATAGGTGTTTTCAAGTTTTAAATGGATTTAGAATAATAAAAGTTAAAAAATATCGATAAAGAAAATGAGGGCAAATGTTTTTTTACATTGAATCTTTCTTTTACTCCCAAATCTACCGAAATTAGAAGGAGAAGAAGTGTATTTACTCCCTTCAAATCCTGTCTAATCTACTCGTAAAAGCAGGAAAAAATCTCTAAAATATCACTTTCTTCAAGGGTGTAATGATTCGGTTTGGTTCGGTTTTTATTAAAAAAAGTCAAACTAAACCGTTGGTGGTCGATTTGAAGAATTTAAGACCGAACCGAACTACTTGTTTCAAAAAAACTAAACCGAATCAAACCATGTGATTCGGTTCGGTTCGGTTCGATTTATTTTTTTCATAAAATTTATTGATTAATTTAATTATGAAATAGGAGTTCTTCATATAAATAATAATATATATGTACTAATTTATACTATATATTCAATTAAATTTAAATATGATTTAAAATATAGTGAAACCGTTCGGTTTGGATCTGTTCGGTTTGAAAAGTATCAAAAATTGAATCAAACCATTAGTTGTCGATTTTTTAAAATTCAAAACCGTAACCGAACCACTGACACTGAAAAATCAACCGAACCTATCGATTCGGTTCGATTAAATTCGGTTCATCAATTTATCAATTTTTATTTACAATCCTGCCTTCTTTCTCATTTATTTATTTATTTTCCAAATTCTTCTTAGCCGACACTTCATAGATGAATTATGAGTTGGTGCCGCATAATATAATGCTAATTATTAAAGCAAGTTAGTCTCATCCGAGGAGTTGAAATTGATCAATCGATTGATTCGTTAATTGATTGTCGGATGCGATTGCGCATGCCTTTACTTGATTACGACCGATTCATTTTCTTCAACACCTCCTCGGCATGACATGATACACTTTTTGTGTAAAGTCATGGTCGGTCAACGTTTATACTATCCTATAACATATTTTAGTCGGATATAATAATCATTTTATTTTTCAGATTATGTTTTAATTTACAATTTTAAAATTAAAATATCATGATAATTTCTATTCATAATTTTTTATTGAATCTCACTTCGGCAATATTTTTATATCATAATTTTTTGACATGAGTAATTTGTATTTAAAATTTAATGTATGTAAATAAAAATAGCTTGTAAAAGACAAAATAGAATGTTGTTGTATACATACAGAAAATAAGAGTGTTGAATTTTCAGAATTAACGGCAATGTTCCGTTTCTTTATTCTTTTGTAGATATCATAAATTTTTATACCAATTATTTTTACAGGTATGGATTTCAATGTACATTAGATTCATACATCACATCAAAAATGGAAAATTTAATTTACATAAATCAAATTTAACTTTGTATTCTTAAAATTAATATTCTTATATTTTTTTTAGATTCAGAATTACTCGATTTGAACATGATGTCTAATGCACATTAAACTATACATTTTAAATATTTTATGGGCTAAATTTTTTATTTTAATTGTATTTATATAATTATTATACGTTTTCATCAGGCTCACATTTCTTTTCTTCTATTTTTATAGAAATTCAGGTCATAGAATTTTATCGGATAACAGCACAAGAAGCATGAATCTTCTAATAAACATTATTGAAATTTGTTCCTATCAATTGAAGAGCAAATTCAACAAACTTACGTAGCAGTGAAGCTTGTGACGATATGTGTTGGCGCTCACCAATAAAGTGTTAGACTAGTGGTTTGAAGTATTGTATAACAATCTTAAGTTATAGATTCGAATTTTATTGGTATCGCTTATATAAAAATACGTAGAAATAAAAAAACATAAAATGTGAATATCTGATATTTCAATTGGGTGTGGATATGTGTAGATATGTTGACGAAACTACCCATGCCCCAACTAACCATTTTTCAATTGCAACACACACTGGCATGCTAATGAAGCATGCCTAGACACACATGCTACCGTCATCATACATTCGTATTCGATTTAGTCACAAATGTTACATTTTTATATTGTTTTTGTCGTCACATAATAATCGAATCAGAGCTAGCTGTTCAAATAGAATACTCCACCACCGAGTCTCCACAAATTGTCATATTAATGTGCATTAATCTAGTCAATTAATTTTGTCAATTTCTGTGAATTTATCTTAAATGACATTAAAAGTTGAATCAACACTCAAAACCAATTTGCAATAAGTAAGAGAGTTCAACTATATATTATGATTATTGTAGACCATATAACGGGCAATGTGAGACATAAATAACTGCTCAACCCCCACTCTCATTTGCAAGAGCTTTTATTAAGGGCAACAAATGAGACCTCGTATAAAGAACGATAGCAAATGAAACCTCGTGCGGATAACGATAACCGTCACAAGGGTGCGATAAAACTCGCTCTAATATCATGTGACACTTCACACTTCACATCATAAGTGTCACAAAAACAAGATTGAAAGAGTAATTATTTTTGGTGTTAAGGGTCACACACCCCTAATTTTCTTACTTTACTAGTGAAATCAGATTCATTGCAAATCAGTTTTCGCACAATTCTAATATATTCATGTTTATGCGGTATCATAAAAGCTTGAATGTGAAACTAAAATTATTTAATATTACCTTATACCATCAAATCAACACTCTTCTGGTGATGGAGAGAGTGGTTGATTAATATATTATTTTGATGATTGAGTTATAATTTGTGGGTGAAATTCAAAACTACATAATTTTAAATTGACAATAAATTACATAGCACGATGGATCTTAATGCACAGACGCATGATGGAGACTTGCAAACTAGACAAAGAGCACCCACTCAAACCATTACAATAAATCAAAAGTCAGCGCCATTTATTATATTAAAAGTCAACTCGATTCAAGCAGTTGGTCAACAACTTCTACACGTCTGTGGCAGGTCAACCATTACAAAAGTCCCTCAGATTAAATGTCAAAGTGTTTATTTGTATAGCTAAATTGGATTAATTTATTAAATTATAATTTAATTTGAATAAATTCGACAACATGTTAATCAAATTAATTAACCCAATTGATAAGAGATTTTGACATTAAAAAAAAATATGCAATTGAATTACCAAAAGTGGTTGACATTAAAATTCAAACATGTGATTTATGAAATGAATATTCATCAACCAATCACTTGATCTTAATTTGGTGTCTTTTTTCTTCTTCTCAATTTCATGTTACAAATAGAGTTCTATTATTAAAATACGCTGTTTGTAACAACGATTTTAATAAAAAAAAAAGTGTTGAATGAACAAAAATAGAATTTAGGATAAAAAATAACAAAAAATATCAACATATTATTTTTTTAGGAAAAAAAGACAGATTTGGAGAGGGTTTGTTGCAAATGCAAATTGCGGTTGTATTTAAGAGTGTACAAAATTAGGTCGGGATTGGAAAATGATCTAGAACCAAATCAGATTAATAAATTCCGATCTAATTTTTAATACACCGAATTTACAGATTTCGGTTTCCCGTCCGATCCGGTCCAAACTAAAAAAATTTTGAACCGATTCGAATCCTAACTTTTATGGTCCAGTACAGTCTAGCTCGATTAATTCGATCCGATCATCGATACTTATGATGTATCAATTCCAAATAAAAATCGATTCCATTCTGATTTTGGACCGATGAACTCCCAGATTGAGCTGTGTTGTGGTGTCAGTTGGGGAGAACGTGAGATATCATGGGCATGGTTCTGCCAATCAAACACCGCAATCGTGACTCCCAGCCACATTCCCACAAACCACACCACAAAATTTTACTGCTCACATGTTACCTTTATCATTCATTAAACAAACCCTCGCAACAGCCTCCGGCCCTCTTTTTTTTTTCTAAAATATATATATATATATAAATAATTTGTTTATTTATTTTTATTATCCTCAAACCTGTCACCAGAAATTAATTATTAAAAATAGTGAAAGGGGTAGAAGACAAACAAGTGCCCCTATTTCGGCCGGACCAATCAGATCGGTTTCTTTGGCCTTTTGGTTCATTGTTTTTATGTGGATCTCAATTCTCATCCAATCACCAAACCCACTTGTGCAAATATCATCCACAAATAATTTATGCTATTCTTATCATGCAGCACAATATGACTTGAGTGGTCTGTAGATTGGAGTTGTGAAATTCTATTCAATTCACTTTGCAATAAATTGAATTAAATTTTAATTTTTGTTGACTTTCTTGTATAAAAATATATTGATTTTATTAGAGTGAATTCAAAATATTTATAATTGAAAAAATTAAATTGAACTATGTTGAATTAAGCTGGTGCAAATGGGAAATGTTTTATCCAATTTTGCTATATCTATATATATAACAGAATAGGATTTCTGTCGCGACGCTCCCGAACCGGTCGGTCCGGTTCAGTTCGGTCCGGTTTGGTTCGGTTTCAAATTTTTAAAAATAGTTTGGTTTACAGTTTCGTATTTTAAAAATGGATGACTAATAATTTGGTTCGATTTTTAATTTTTCTCGAACTTAACCGCTGAGACGATGAGTGCCTTTAATCTTGCGGAGTTCAGTTTCATATTTTAAAAGGATGATTAATAATTTGGTTCAATTTTTAATTTTTTTCAAACCGAAACGTCGGGACGACGGGTACCTTTATTCGTATATATAAAAAAACCTTTAAACGCTGGCCATCAAATGTATATAACTATAGAAAAAAGAGAAAAAAAATCACATCTAAAATCATCTAATAGTTTATTAATCTATCTATTTTTTACTTATCATTTAATAAAATTTATTTATTCACTTTTTCTTATCATTTAACTATTTCAGCGTGTATTTAATATTTAAAACTAAGTTAACCATCAAATATTAATGATTCATTATCAAAATTCATAAAAAAATCATTATACGGCATTAATAATTCATTTCATTTTACAAAAATTTCAAAACACTTTTATAATCACATATTAAATTTGATCAATGACTACTTTTAATATTTTTATCCGCCCATTTATCTCAAACGACTTCTATAGTACAAATATATCATCTTTTACTTGTCACTATTTATTTTTATTCGTCACGACTTAACAATTTCAAATATGTATTTAATATCAATAACAATCATCAAATGTCAAACATTAATCACTTCATTACCATAATTAACTAAAAACTTATTAGTATTAATATACTTTTAATCTAATCAATGTAATCTTAAATAACTACCGCCAGGATTGAAGAGGTATTAATCTAATGTAAGTAATGTTTGTTAAAGAAAACTAGTAAATAGTTCCAAGACACTTCTTCGTACCTGACATGTATTTTTGTCTCTGTCTATGCATTTCTTTTATAGAAAATTTAATTAATTCAAGTATGAAGTTTGTGGTGGTGAGGGTGTGGACGTAGGCATGTTTTAATCTAGTATGCTACTCCCTCTGTCTCGGAATACTCGTCGCGCAGTCATAAAGCTCGTCATTTAAGGAAATGATTAGCAACTATTTCGTGCTTTAATTAGGCTATAATTAGAGAGTAAATACTATGTATTTATTGATTAGGCTGTAATTACTCGTATGTTTTTTTTTTACCGAGAATAGGAGTACCAATAAGGCAACCATGGCTGGTGTTTTAATTAATGTTTTTAATTAATGTTTGATTTTTAAGGTAGGTGTGTGAATTTAATATGCATTGGAATTGTTGAGTGACAAGTAAAAGTGGACAAATATTTTCGATTAAGTGACAAGTAAAAGAGGATAGAGGAAGTAGGAACATGTGTAACGAGGTTATGTTGATTCCCAACATTCATATATTAAATGTTTCAAGTACATTCAGTTAAACCCCCAAAAGGCATGAATCTAATCCAATTCAATCCAATCCAGTCCATCCAATGGGTTTGCCTTTTACTGCTTCGGCTGGCTTGTGCAGCAATCCAAGACTCAACTTGTGTACTTGCTGCCATGGCCTTCTTCAAACTAACAATGATTACTCCATTCTGATATGCATGTCGTTTAAGATTAATTTGAATAAATTAAGATGAAATTAATACTAATCGTTGAACAAAATTAATAAGTAGATGATTATTATTTTTTTAAGAAAATTCATGCAAAAAATAAAATTAGTAGATTATTACTGGTGAGTAATAAATTTTGTATTGATTATGATAAAAAAGTGATCAATGTTGACGTTTTGAGCTAGTGGTTGATATTAAATACATATTGAAGGATAAATAAAAATATTGACTAAAAAATCACTAAAGTGAGATGTAAAAATGATAAAGGAAATATATAATATGCTCAAACTGGATAGTGGTGGCTTGTGTTTGGTCTTCTGATCTGCACATACCTTAATGGAGAAGTTGGCTGAGATGATGAGCAGCATGTTCTCAGCCTTCCTTTTCTCAGATATTTTGTGTGTTGCATATAACATGCCAACTTGTTAATATTGCTTTGTTGTGTTTCCAACTCAAGGGTTGGAAACTGAGATCCACTCAAAAAAATGCATGTGGTTGTGCACATATCCAATATGAGTTGATTCAAAAGTTATCAGAATTAATTATGGTTCGATATGAGATTAGTATGCGAGTCGTGAGACACATGTGGAGGCATGAGTGAAGGCATCTCGAGTATCAATAAGGACCGACGAGACTAGCTCGCAAATATGCGAGTGAGCTACCCTGTTGGAGCCAAAGAGATTGTGTCACCGACTCAGTATTGATTGAGGGGTAGCATGCGACATGTTCTCTAGTGAGAGGGAGATTGTAGTTAGATAAAACATTCAACATCGGGTAGTAAAAAAAATGAGATAACTTATATTACGTTGTTGTTGAACCATAACTTACAAACAGTCTAGACATATTTAAATTACAATTGAATGCAGCCCAAAATTCAACAGAATCTAATAACTCACTCAATAAAATCTGACGCAACGCCCAAATTTATATCACGCAAAGTGAATACAATCACAAATAAACATGCCACGTTAGGCTCCAGAATCAGCTCTTTAGTCGTCCTATCTATCTTTGCTCCTTCACGTCATCTTCATTGCTAGTTGTTCTTTTCTTATTCAAATTATATGAAACATTAGATGGAAAATTATAATAAAATAAAAAGTGTTTTACAACTTTCCATTGAATTTTCCGCTAATGAAAATAAAATGAATTCCACGAGTCACAAAACTTTCCTTTTCATCAAATTTTTTCTAAACCAAACACAACCTTAATGATAAAGCATCTCTCATTCGATACACAACCAATTAAATTACATTAATTAACCTAAAAATGTTGATTACTGAAAACATTGACAAGGTTATGACTCCACTTTGGGACCGCCAAATTTTTGGGACCAGTAACAGTCTGGAACTAAAATGCATGAATATTTCATGAATACAAGTAATAAAACAATTATTAATAAATTATATTAAAAATATTGGTGCGACTATTGAGAAATTTTCATTCAAATGATTTTGTGAGTCAGGTGAGTAATAATTTGGTGATAAAAATGACTCTGGTGAGTCCTGAAGATCCACACTATCAAAGTTCGAATTCTCTATTAATTAGTCGCGTAGTTGTGTGTGTGCACGTTGTAATTTACATTTAATAAAAAAATTATTTTTAAAAAAGAAGTAATCATTTGGTTTGGTTCGATTTTTAATACAAATTCAAAATCGAACCATTCCTAATCCATTCAAAATTTCAAAACTAAACTATTAAGTTAAAAAAATCAAACCGTGTGGCTTTATTCGGTTTGATTTAATTTTTTTCATGAAATTTACTATTTTATATATTAAATAGAAGATTTTTATATATAGACACGAATTTATATTATATATTCAATTAAATTTATATATCATCTAAATATACAAACAGATCTTAAAAATCTTTATTGCTAAGTATCTAAAACCATCAGTGTAAAAGCGACGCACCACATGCCAAACACGCCCCAAGAATCTCACCAATTGGCAACAAACGCTGAAATCAAAGAAATGCAGAAAATCTCTGACAAAAATCTGACGTGTGGATAATCATTAGTAAACTTGGAGGTCTCTTTTGTCATTTATCCAAAGGTTTTAATGTATGGTTATCCAAATGGCCGCGTTTCCTGCTTTTCGTAATTAGTTGAATCCAAACGGACCGCAACTCTTATGCGACTTATCTCTACTTTTTCCTACTACATTCTTTTCTGATCCAGGTGTATTTATTAATTAACTAAGAAAGGTTGCATAAACATATTATACCTGATCATATTAGATTTTTAAACACATATAATTTATTTAATTAAAAAAAATTCATTTTAAAAAAATATTACTATATTTTTAGACAAAATGAATATATCATATTAACCCATGTTTGATAGCCCGGATTAATAGTCGGATAGTGTAACGTGTTTAGTTGCAAATAATAGTGTAACGTGTTTAGTTGCAAATAAGATAAATATTAGTAATGCCAATAGATATATTTTAGTTTTAAACATCATGATTATTTATCCATCCAAATTAGGTGGAATTATTTATCCGCTTACTATTAATAACATGACTGCTACCAAACGTACCCTTAGCCCCCATTTGGTATAGTGTATTAGTAATGAGATAGCATAAATAATATCAACTAGGGATGTTTGGTTCACTATCCGTATAAGTATTAATAATACGTATCATAAATTTTATTCTTTAAAACTCGTATTAATAATACATTCACATTCCATACGGGCTACCAACCATAACCTTAGGGTATACAAGTTATCCGAACGGTAAAATGATGATGTTTTTAATAATGTTTAGGGGTTTTGGGTTTCACGTTTTTAATATGTTAAGATTTTGTCGGATTTTTAGAGTTTTATGATTTTTGATTTATCAGTGGGATTTTATGATTTATGGTTTTAGGATTATGGAGTGATGTAGTTTTGGAAGGATTTTGAAATATCTTAAAAATAAACAATATATACAAATTTTGCAACTCAAAAATCTTAAAAAATTTAAAACACTAAAAATTCTAAAACTCTTAGAGTGTGTTTGGTTTAGGGAAAATTTGGTGGAAAATGAGAAGAAAAATTTGTGAGAAAATGAGAATGTAAGTTTGAAGAAAAATTAGATGAAAAATAAGAAAGAAAAATTCATTTAAAATACAGCAAGTTTTTACATTTTCCCATCATTTTTCACCTCCTAACCCTAACTAAAAAAAGATAAATTTCGTGAAGGAATATACTTTTTCTCGAAAATTTTTCCTGCTAAATATTTCCTAAACCAAACACAGGCTTAAAAATCATCGAAAACGTGCATAAATACCCTCAAAGGCGGCTACAAAAATTAATCACATTTCTCATTAATTGTTGGATTGGGTTTGGTTTAATGGGTTTGGTATTTACCCGATTGGAAGTCAATTTGGGGAGTTAAGTAACGTGGTAGACCGACTTTCGTTAGAGGTCGTTAGAGACTGGTCCAATGTTTGGTTCTCTGGTTTGGCTTGGTCTTCTTGTTGGTCAAACCCCAATTTTGGATTTGTGCGAATATATCTATTACTTGAACATTAAGTTTATTGTTGTAATTATCCATTTACTTGTCAATTTTCATTTGTAATTATTTTCAGACAATTAAAATTTTATTAGAGCCAATCATTCACAGGACTCAAAATTCTTTAAACTCAGAATATTATCACTTACCAATTATGCTAACACATTATTACTTCATCTCTTGTTTTTGCATGTCACTTAACATAATTTTTTTGTCATTTAATCATTTTCAATGTGTATTTTGATATCAACAACTATCTTAAAATGTAAAATATTAATTACTTTATTATCATAATTAATAAAAATATCTTCATCACCAGTAATCATCTACCAATTTTACTTTTTGTATGAATTTTAAAAAAAATATTAACCATCAACTTATTAAATTTGTTCAAGTGGTAGTATTAACTTCACCTTAATCTACTCAAATTAATTTTAAACGACATGTATTACAGGACGGAGGAAGTATTAGTTCATTTTAGAGGTTATGGGATTATAGTATTTGTGGGTGTTAGATTTATACAATTTTTGAATTTTCAAATTGTCATGATTTATGATTTTAGTGGTTTTTTATAATTTATTGAATACTTGGGTCAAGGTTTCAAATTTTAAGGTTGTAGAGTATAATTTTTTTTTTAGGATTATAAGGTTTTTGAGATACAAGACTATGATCTAAACGTCCAAAAATATTAAAAAAAGTTAAATTATGTTATTATATTCGATTTCTTACGTAATTTATATGAGATGCCACTTAATATCAGATAATCTATATTATCTATTACTAAATATTTAAATTTTGTTCATCTAGTTAGGTCTTGTTAAATAAGTAAAAATCATTTAAATTATATCTTATTATATTCGAAATTAAAAAGGATTGAGGTGTAGAAGAAAATATAATTACTAGATATACACTGATACACTCATATAAATTAGGCATATTTTCACCACACATCCCATTTTAAAAAAATTTAAAAATAGAATTTACATATAAGGTTAAATTAAAAAAATGTATTTGATTAATTAACAATCTCGACATTTATTAAGTTTAAAATCTTCATTAATACGCTACAAATTCAGATTATCCGATACTTAATAAACCTAATCAAACCTCCCATTGACAGTATCCGAAAGATAATCGAGCCTTTTCAATTTGTGACATTGTATTTAACCAAAACAATTTGATCATAATTCATTTTCAATATTAATCTCAATCTATTTTTTAAAATATAAAATCTTCACTATACAATGTAATCGTATTAAAGATGCTAATCAATACAAAGTATCAAATTAAAATTATAATCTAATTATTTTTAAGTATTCATATTTTGTAAAGAAATTTATAAATTAATTAAGGTTTTAAATAATATTTCTATTTATATATGTATAACGTTTCAATTTGCTCATTAATTATAAATATAATAACTATATTACAAAAAATTGATTGACATTTTAGAAATTCAATTCCTACTAATAATATTTAGAGTAAATTACAAATACATTACTTGTACTTTCGTCTGATTCTAATCAGAAACTGTACTTTGTAAATTTAAAATTCAAGTATTCAAGACTATTTTCAAATAAAAAAAATACTATACTTCATGAGATTAAGTACACCAACACTATAAATCAGATAATTTATTGCATTATATTGAGAATACATCACTTAATCAGATGAATTATAGTATTTTTATTTCAAATTAATTTTGAAATACTTAAATTAAAAATTCATAAAATAGATATTTAATTTGAAATCAAGTGAAAATATTAATTTTATATTTATATTTATATTTGAATGTGAGTGGCATTTTGGTAATAAATCGTCGGCCAAACCTAGCCGCGGTGGGCGTTGAATTCGTGGGGGAAAAATCTCGAAAAAGGACACGTGTTTTTCTCGACCTATCGAATTACGACCAGATTAGGAAACCTCAGGGACTCGCTTAACACGTGCTTTTCACACTAAATTGAATTTCCCTTTTACGCGTGGATTTTCACTTAATTGTCAATTCACGCGAAGCTAGAAACTATTTACAAAAACCGTCAGCGTAAGAATGTTAATTTCGGTTTGAGTATATAAATACCCAAAAGCGGCTCTTCATCAACAAGAACGACAACCCAGACCACGCTCTGTTTTCCATCTTCTTCCTCTCCTCCAACTTCTCTCATCTTCCCCAAAAACCCTAATCGACGCAACCGAAGATCGAAGGAAGGAAAATTGCTGAATCTGAAGCGGATTTTGGATCCATGGAGTGGGTACGAGGCGAGACGATCGGCCACGGCAGCTTCGCCAAGGTCGATTTGGCAATCTTGAAATCCGGCGACGGGCTGATGGCGGTGAAGTCGGTGCCGGATTACAATTCTGAGTCGCTGAAGCACGAGAGGGAAGTTCTGGGGTTGCTGGCGAACTCGGAGAACGTAATTCGGTGCTTCGGCGACAGCTTCAGCTGCGAGAACGGCGAGCTGGTGTACAACGTCTTCCTCGAGCACGCGGCGGGCGGAAGCGTGTACGATCGGGTGAAAAGGGTCGGCGGCGGTCGGTTGAGCGAGGCGGAGGTGAGGAGCTTTACGAGGTCAGTTCTGAGCGGGTTGAGGGAGGTGCACGCGGCTGGGTTTGTTCACTGCGATGTGAAGCTGCAGAACATCTTGCTCTGTTCTTCGAATTCTGCGAATTCAGAAACCGGAGTCGTTGCGAAGATCGCTGATTTCGGATTGGCCAAGAGGCGGAGCAGAAACAGAGTCGCCGGGAACAGAGACGGGTTCAGAGGAACGCCGCTGTACATGGCGCCGGAGACGGTGGTTTATGGTGAGTTCGAGTCCCCGGCTGACATCTGGGCCGTCGGGTGCGCGGTGGTGGAGATGCTCACCGGAGCTCCGGCGTGGAAAAACGAGTCAAACGTCGCGTCTCTGTTTCTGAAAATCTCGCAGCAGTCGCCTGAGCTACCTGAAAATCTGAGCTCCGAAATCAGAGACTTTCTCGAGAAGTGTTTCATCAGAGACGCCGCGGGGAGATGGACAGCGGAGATGCTGCTGGACCACCAATTCATCGCCGCCGGAGCCCCGGAGAAGGCGCCGGTTTCGCCCAGGTGCCCATTCGATTTCCCGGAATTCGTCACACCAACTCCGATTTCGCAATCCGGGTTCGATTCCTGGATCGAAAAAGACCTAGACTGCACAATCTTTGACCTGAGAGAGTCGCCGGAAATCTCGTCGCCGGCGAGGTTCCGGCAACTCGCTACCGACCAAGTCCCCAACTGGGTTTTCTCCAACAGCTGGCTGATCGTCAGATAAGCTTCTCGGAAACCAGATTTAGCTTAATCAATAGGATTCTGATAGCAGATTAGCAACACCCCATTCATTGATTCCATCTGTAAATACAGAGAGATTAGATGACTAATTGTAATTAGGGTTTCTTAATCACACCCAGATTTTGGTCTGAACTGCTTCACTTTTCACAGTATTATAAAACATCCACTACATAGAATTCTGTGTGTCAGATTTTTTGTCAAAGATTTGAGCTTTACTAAATTCCATGAGAGGCTCAGAATCTCAGAAATGGTGGCCAACGTCAGACCTGCG
This sequence comes from Kalanchoe fedtschenkoi, assembly GCA_002312845.1. Taxonomy (NCBI): domain Eukaryota; kingdom Viridiplantae; phylum Streptophyta; class Magnoliopsida; order Saxifragales; family Crassulaceae; genus Kalanchoe; species Kalanchoe fedtschenkoi. The sequence continues at coordinate 1,394,645 of NQLW01000060.1, forward strand.
AAGCACAATCACACTCCTGTTCCACACTACTACAAGTTGAGCAACAACAAGCTTCAATGCCATCCCCAATTCATTCATCCTCAAGTTGCTCCTCCTCTTGATCTCTCCGACAGCGACTTCTGGCCTTCCGGATTTGTTCCACAGATCTTTTCCATGCCACAAACAGATCCGGTGTCGAAATCCCAAGTCTTAAAAACGTTTTTATACTGGTTCGTGCAGTTGGTTATGGTTACTTGATCACTTTCATGTGAATTTTTTATTATTCGGATACAAATATCATGTGAAATTAAATCCGTGGTAATCAAAAGCGTGATCTGATGATGATAATGTAATGAACAGGGGTTTAAATTGGGGCATTGTCTTGTGTGATTGAGATTGCTTCATGTGAGGAGGAAGCACATGGAGTGTGAGACTTGAGAGTTGATGTTCCTTTTTTTCACACCAAGAGATCCAAATCTTGAGATGTTTTGCCTTATGGATAAAGTAATGAGGTCCTATGATTGTTTTAAGCTAGCCTTAGCTAATTCATTTGATTTCTTTATCTAAAGCTTTCACTTGCATGCCAATCTTTATTCAAGTTGGTGTTCACATTGGCTGTATTAAAGTATGTGGCTATACTTAAAGCGTGATTATATGTAATTTATACCGTTTAGTGTACGCGATTATGGGTGGATTGAGTATTATAAGTGGGGCCGAAAGATGGTAAACTTTGGTGATGCATGCTCTCTAATAGGATCACATTAATTAGGAGATGCATTAGGTAACAAAATGATAAGAATTGACTTCATCCAAGTCTTGAGAGGGTGAGATTTGAAATTGGAACTCTCTTATTGACTTCATCAAAAGTCCACAATTTGAAACTTGAGGAACATGTCTTACAATGATGGTGCATGTATGCACTCTCATTGAACATGTCAAAAACCATCTTGTTTCACTCAATTTGGTGAGCATTGTTGCAACAATCACTCACTCCACCTAGAATGCATCAAAGTTGGTTGCTTTGTGGTTGGTCCTATGTTTGCTCACATTGAAGCTTAGGCATTTCTTGAATTGGATCCAAAGGTTTCATCTTGACTATTTGGTGCACCAATTTAGCCTAATGGATGTTTGTTGGTGTGCTTGGTTAGTTGTTTCCGCTCAAGCTAACTAGGTAGCTCTAGCTACACATGTTACACAATGTTTGAATTTTATGGTATGAACCATTTAATTGTAATTAAATTTTTTATGATTTGTATATATATATATATATATTATGTGGTTGTGTGTGCACTTGATTCACACTATATTTTCGTAGACATCAATCTGTGATTATTTTCATACTCATCGTACTGAATATCTACAAAAGTGAATGTCAACATTTCTTTTTTCTCTTCATTAAATTAAAGGGGATAAATAGTGGTTTCTCATTTTCCCTTGGTGGCTAGGGGCCGCACACCTCCTCCACCTTGATAGTATACGTCCATACTCACTGCGGGCCAGCTCACGCGCACCTTTCAGCGTATCTAAGCATAAATGCGGTACCAACAAGACTTGAACTCATGACCTTGAAATTGTTAGACAACAGTGAACTATCAATATTACTTACCAAAATTGAGTCAACTCATATCGTTATTGTAATCATATTATTAGCTCAACCTTGTTGATCAAATCACCTACCAGCTGCTACCAGCCATCAAGAAGCACTCCAACACCAAAGCATATTCTTGTTGATTTGATCCCACAATGTGACAAGATCCCAACTTTCAAATACCCATGATTAGAAGCTTATTCATTCCACCATTCTTGCATTGTAATGATCAATCTGCATTCTACATTATTCAACTAACGGTTTATTCTTATAACTTTACAGGTATACTAATATGTAAATGTACCCCACCTAAGTTTTAGGTTCACTTCAATAAAAATAATATTTTTTCTGCTGAGATTTTATGATTTTCACAATTTCACATAAATTCAAACTCATTTCATTTTGATTCAGTTTAATCGAACTTCATTTTAATATAAATGAACATACTCGAATCGATTTAACAACATATGAGATGACAGATATGATTAGAGAAAAGGTGAAGAACACAAAGCTCAACCCGAAACCGACAATGTAAAGGCTTAACTACTATCCACTGCCCAACCTTTACTTGACATTGAAATTGATGACTATCATTTGGTCAGCTCATTCGCACCGACGGCTTATCCGGTCTACGAAAACGTGTTGAAGGAGATGCTAATTAACAAGTCAACTCCAGCTGGGGATGCTGGATGGTAACCGCAAATGCCAACAAGGTTTGACAATGGAGGAGGCATTGATGATTTGGATGGCAATGCCGCAGGGTGGATCAATCAATGTTTTCTTCTCCTCTTTTGGAGCATGTGAAATGGCTCACGAGGACAGTAGAGGCTGCCGCTTTGGTTTGCTGTCAAATTAAAGCATTGGGAGCCTCCCTGCTGCAAAGGTGAGATCCACAGTTGTGGGCTGAGAGATTTTAGGGCATATAAATGTAGAGTACAACTGGCCATGAATGGTACTTGCTTTGGTCACACTAGTTAGAGGTGAGTCTTACAATGGCCTCTTGTACTTCTCACCTTGTACTTTGTTTTTTTGTGGGTTCATATCACTATGAGTTTTGAGTGTCTTGAAGCTAAAACAACTATGACTAACAACTAATGTATGTTGTCTCAAACACTGGTACATATACAACAAAGTTTTTATTTTATTTTACTTTATTTTATTTTGGAAGGAAAATTACAAGAAAGTGCAAACTGTCACTTTCAAAAGTCATGACAACTATCAAATTTTACAATTCTCGAATTTTATCATTTTTGGAAACGTTTTGTATTTAAAGTTTTTCAATCAAGTCTTGATTTACTATAAATATTGTCCTGATATCACCATGTAACTTCTTTTGTTAATTAATAGTGAGATAAAAGTAAAACAGGACTTGATTGAAAATATTTTAATACAAAATGTTTCAAAACTAAGAATTTATTAGTTGCACCCGCAATTTTTTCGCAAGTGTGGTAGTTTGCATCTCTTTTTATAGTTTTCCTTATTTTAATTCAAGAAAAAAATATCGACCGAGATAGTACAAGATTTTACTCAGTCGGTGCTTTAATAATAGTTGTTTAAAATTAAATTGAGTGGATTAAAAAAAATTAATATTTGTTGTTCATCGAATTTAATAGGTATGTATTTAATTTATTATTATTTTTTCAAATTCCACATAAAATGTAAAATGTGGTATATTAATAGAACTTACGAATTGATTATGATAATTAAGTATTTATTTATTTTCTTTTGAAGATATGTGGCAATATTATATATACATTTAAATAATTAAGTGACAGATGAAAAAGTCAAATATGTGTTAGTTAAATGACAAATAAAAGAGAACAGAGAGAGTAATATTTTTCAAAAGGGTTAGCAACCAAAAAGGTTGCGCAACAATTATGCAAAAATTCACCTCCATACACATCTCAAGTTATCATTAATACCACATAATTTAAAAAGGAATTGTTAATATGAGTTTTAAAGCATAAAATCTATGCTATGTATTATTAATACTTACACCTCATTATTAATACATTCTATCAAATGAGGGCTTAACGCAAAAATATACTATTTTAAGAATAGTTAGTTACCTAATATGGAAATTAATGAAGAGAGAACATAGTGCTTAAAGAAAAACTTATAATGTAAATAAAATTCAATAAACCGATGAATCGAATCGAATCAATAGGTTCGGTTTGGTTTGAAATGTTAGTGGTTCGATTACGGTTCAAATTTTAAAAAACTGACGACTAACGGTTTGGTTTCTAATTTTTTTCAAACCGAACAAAATTAGGATTTTATATGAAAATCTCCTATGTAGTAATTAAATTAATCAATAAAATTTATGAAAAAATTAACCGAAATGAATCGAACCATGTGATGAATTCAATTTGATTTTTTAAAACCTAGAAATTCAGCTCAGTTTTAAATTATGATTACTAATGATTTGATTTTTTTATTAAAAATGAATCATTAAAGGTACTTGTAACTGGGCCAAGACATGATTTACCTAAGCCCAATATTGTCGGGTCAATATAAACTGTTTATCTGTGTTTCTCTCTTTTTCCAACAGATTATTCTGCATGCCGTTTCGTTCTCTCTCCTATTCTCTCGGTCGAGATTCAAAGCTCGCTCTTTTTTTCTCTGCGAATCTTTTTGATTCACCCTGGCGGCTTCTACTCCGGCGTCACACTCATCAACACTTCGCCTGCCGCGATCCGCCTCCTCTTCGTTGCAGGTCTCCCAGACGCCTTAATCGTGTCTACTATCTGTATCTACTGCTTTCCACTTTGTTAATCCTAACATTCAGTTGCTGTGTATTTAAGTAATGAAACTGGATTCTGATTTCAGTAAATTGAACGCTTTCGCTCGTTTTCAGGATTGGTTCCTGGAAAAGGTCGAAGCTTTTGATCTGGGTGATGCTAATTGGATTCATATATATCACGTTGTGGCTCAGGGTCATGGCAGACGAGGCACCTAACAATTATTCCATGAATCTCGATTGGGATTTGGGACCCGGATCAATGCCGGAAGACGACCTTATCAGCTTGGATGAGTGGATGGACAACCCTTCCAGTATCAGGGAGGCGGTCGAGGCTGCCCGGTGCACCGACATACAGCCGCAGAGGTGGCGAAATTCAGAAGAAGATCTCTCGGAGATTGAAAACATCCTTGGTATTAGCCGGTTTGAAACCGGTGTTGGCCACCGAGGTCAGCAAGGTGGTTTGGGTACGGGCGACGGCAGCGTCGGTGTGGAGGGACAAGCTTCTGAGGTTGAAAAGGCGCGCGAGAATAAGGAGGACGACAAGGTTGGCGTTGAGGTTGATGTTGGGATGCTGCTGGGCGGTGAAGCAGAAGATATTGGAAAGGGTAGTGGCGATGATGGGAGCTTCTATGACTGTAACATCTGTTTCGAGATGGCGAGGGACCCCGTTATTACTTGCTGCGGCCATTTGTATTGCTGGCCGTGCATTTACCGGTGGCTGCATGGTCATTCGGACGCGCAGGAGTGTCCGGTTTGCAAGGGTGAGGTTATGACGGAAAATTTGACACCCTTATACGGCCGGGGGCAGAGAAACCTGGCGCAGGAGGAGGATCTGAATGTCAGAGTTCCTCCGAGGCCCAGCGCGAAAAGAATGGAGAGCGCGCAGAGGAGCACTTGGGCGACGCGTATGGAGGAGATGCTCCGACGTTTAGGCACCCGAGATATGCAGACCGCCGCCGCAATTCCTCATGACGTAAACCCCGCTAACTTGCCCAACCCGGGCAGGACGACTTTGAGCCCGCGTATGTCAACTCGGGGTTGGCGAAGAGAGCAGATTCTGGTTCCTCAGGAAACCATCGCAGCGGATTTCGTGGAAAGTCACTACGGAAGTAGGCATCATCTTCGCCTAGATGGAAGGGGAGTGGCGAACAGACCCGTGAGTGCGACCAGCCCTTACTCATTTTCTACGCGTGCGTTGGACAGGGGCTGGGAGATGGAGGAGTTTACTAGGAGGCACCGAGATTCGTTGCCAGGCAATGCTGTCGCCGTTGAGATTGTTGATCTTGAGTCGTACGCCGACAGCGGAGATTCCCGACCGCCCAGGAGAAGGCGTCGGAACTGAGTATTTTATTTATTCCATTTTGAAAATCTTATAGGTTTTTCTTCTCTGTCTCATTCATTTATTCCATTTCAAAAATCTCATTTGTAAAACTAATTTTTTATTCTAATTTTAAAATTTTAATTTATTTCAGTTTTTACTTTTCGAAATAAATTTAGATCCAAATTCAAACTCAAATGAACCATATCAAATTGAGGCCATTATAAAGATGATCGAAATGGATCAGCTGGGGCCAAAGATCCGCACCGTTCAAGTCCAATTTGTACTCCAGTGGCTGCTCTGACAAGTTTGGTATTTCATTGCAACTCACCCACTGGCGCCTCGTTGAGCCACAGGAAGTGAATGAAGTCATAGAGCTTTGCGCTGACGCTGACCTGCTCACCAGTCAGGGCAATATTTTTGGTGATGAGTGCACGAGGTTCCAAAGTTGGGAGAAAGAGGAATGAATAGCGAGTGTTTATAAGTTTTACTTTGTAAGGGGTTGGATTCAATCTCCTCATGTGGTCTGGTCTCATTAATTCAAGCTGCTGAATGCATCGCTCTCTTATCACCTTTAGCGGAGGCAATTCCTCTCTTGCACTACCTTCATGAAGCCAAAAATAAGTTTGTTAAAAATTCAACAGAGGCAACCATAAGGAGGCTCGAAAAGGATGAGCACATATAGATTATAGACAGAAAACTACTGATTGAAACTGACTTACTGCTCCATGCTGGAGTTCTAACCTGAAGTCCCCGGCCAGTAACACTTGAGAAGCTCTTCGACCTTTTGTGGCACCACAAATGCCCTCTTGGATTCACTAAATGGGTGTCGGCATAAAAGCCTCTCACCCACCTGCAGATTTATTATATAACTTGAATATAAAGGAAGTCAGACAGTGGCGGAATTTCAGGATGATTAACATGGCAAAGTTACCTTTGGTGCAGGTTCATTTTCACCGGTCATTATGTCAACTAAGGGATACCCTTCTTTACCATAAAGTCTATAGCACCGTTTTTTACAAGGTATAGAAACCTGCAGCAACCATGCTATTGTGATCTCTGAGTGAATAAGAGTTATTTATGGATTGTAAGGGAATGTTAGAGCACCTTCGTAACATCTTCGGACAGCTTAATTCGAGGTTGCTTATTGATCTCCACAAGTTTGAAAACACAACCTAAAGCTGCTTGAGCATAACAAGTGACCAAATAAGTTCCTATTCCAAATGCATCGACCTCATGCCCCTACATAATAGAAACAAATGAACAAAGATCGGTAAATAAGAAAACCCAAGGAAGACCATGGATCACTAAATAATGTAGAGATCAATTATCCTTCTGAATATTGTTTTATGGCACATGAGGTAGATATGTGAATTGTAAAACACCGAGAAAAGAGAAACAATTTCACAGTAATAAGACTACTACCTGTTTGTTTAACGCATCCAAAGTTTCTTCATTGAGATCATTACTTGCGGTAATACTCGTCTTCCCAAAACCAGGAACATTGAACTCCTTTTCAATTATGTGAAAAAGCTTCCGAGCCTCAGTAGATAAATATGCTAGGTCACCAGAATCCAACCTGATTCCTCCTGCTTTATACCTGCAGATTTCGTTTAGTAAATACAGATAGATGGAGCATGATGCTGCTAGAAGAACACAAGTGCCACACATATCAGACTCGACATTTGCCAAATGATAACCATAACTTCAACATTAATTAATGACAGTAAAACACTAGCTGCGATTTCTCATTTAGTCATGACATTACTGTTTTTAAATGTCTACTTATATTTACAAAGGTTACTCTGGTATTTGTGACATACCATGTGTTCCTTTGAAAATATAAGAGGCAAACAAAACAACATAGAAAGAACAAGATTTGATTCCTTTCAAGGAACAGAACATCAATTTAATTCAAAAACTCATACCCCAATTCGCTAAGAGCTAAAGCAACTGCGCAAAAGTTAGGGATTCCACTCTTCATGACCTAGCAAAATCAAATTCAGATAATTTAATGTGCCATTCATAAAATATATTATTAACAAAAATGTTTAATGTAACCTACTCATATAAAGGAATCTTTGATAGAAATGATAATAAAAAGTAAGCTTAAAATGTAAAATAATGCTACGAAGTAAAAAATTAAAGAAAAGACCAAACTAGCCATTTTTCAAAAGCGAATTGGGTGTTTGCTTCTCTTATGCATTCGTCTAAAGTTTAGTTTGAGATTCTTATCGTACTTTATGCATGTTGTTTTTATTCTTTTACTATTTAATGTTCAGCAAATTCCCTTAAAATTGTCATCTCAACCATTATTCTATTCGTTTAATTCTAACTCTAATTACTTTCTTCAATTGTTATATTTTTACTTACATCATACGTGTCCACAAGAGCAAGGAAGCTTCTAGGAAAAGCCAGAGCGTATGAAGCGAAAGCTGCAAGTTCACTTTGATTGGTATCGCCAAATACTCCACGCAATGGAGGCGACCACTGATACAAAAAAATCAAACAATAAATTATATTAGCTAATGCAGTTCAATAAATATAAAAAATACCAGATCAATTACAATTTACAATTCATCAAGGTTTCTGAGCACATCCTGTGATACACAAATAAGTTTATTGTACTAAGGTTGGCCCTATTGTATACCAATGACAGGATAGTAAGTTGTAACCAGTTTAATCTAATATCTGTGACTACATCAGAAATTCTCTGTGTCATTCCTGTATGAAAAACAGAAAGGCATATGTTTAAAAGGATCGAATAGCTGGTGTGCTTTTTTGTGTGTATAATAATGAAAACAAAGACACAATGGAAAACTTGACATATGATATTGTGTCACTGGTACATTTGGCCCATCTATCCAAACCATACAATCAGCAGACAGTTGAGATTTTTGATCAATTCTCAGCAGATTTTATAGAGGAAAAAAAAGGTAATTAAAAAACAAATCAACAACACCTGCAATTTGTTGAGCCATGCTTGAACCAATCCAACAAAATCCTCACAAGTTCTCGAGCCATCGCAACTTCGAAGTGATTTCTCAATTATCTCGTTGGGGCTCTGTATGAAAATTGATTAAACTAAAAATTGTCGTATTCGTGCAAGGAGAATCTTTGTCTAGGGAAAATACACTCTAACCTTCCTGAATTTGTTCATCAATTACAACCAATAACTATTTTAACATCAAAGACAGAGAAGTCTCACTTATCAAGGGTTCATGAGTTAACTTTTCATGTAAATCAGGTTTTGGTTTGAAGCCATGAAACCCACGTTGATTAAAAATGAAAAAACAAATCAATATAATGGCCACTGAGGATGATTAGGTGTTTCACACCATCTGTTTAAACTGAAAGAAGGGATATTCATGATCACATCTTCAATAATTCCCTTGGAGGCAGGCCACATCGAAATCTATAGAAATTCCTCATCTAATCCACACTTACCATGACGTCACATACTCATTTCATCCAATTTCCCATCAAACGACATATCTTATAGTCAGTAAACAATGGTAACACACATTGCTTTCAAATTTCGAGAACAGGAAATGTTCACCACCAACATTAACCCACACGAATGATACAAATAGGATAAGGCCAGAAAATAGTAGTATTATTGCATTTAACAAATCGTTATTGGGGTCTGATTGTTGCGAAGGACAGTAACTTACAGTGAATGAGCTGACAAATGCGTGGGAATGTGTCCCACGAAGCGGTATCCCAAATTTCTGACCAGCAGCGACATTGCTGTTAATGCAACAGTGTTTATTAAACTAACTTCACCTCCCATGAGATCAATGATAGATTAAATGCGTAAGTGTTATCTTAAATAGCAGCATATGACAGGATACTCATCTTTTCTGCCAAACACTCAAAAGTCAAAACTCAAACTGAACGAATAACTACACAAATGCAAAGATGCTAACACATGATGAGGATGTTTCAATCATGTCTGATCGAAAAACTGAACCTCACGGAAAGTTACCTTGTTGCATCAAATCCACCCATGTAGCAATACTTTGATGCACTCATTCCACCATCAGGCCCCTACAGAATTTTTTTAATTTAACAAAGTTTGAACTGACTTTTCTTCATAAAAATAAATAAATAAATAAATAAATAAATAATTCGTCACCTGTGCCCGTCGAAGGCCGAATTCCAATAACATTTTTGACTTTCCAGCAACAAATCTGTGTCTTGCAGCATTTGTAGTAACCAATGATGCAAAGTTCACAAGATTCAGAAGTGGTGTTTCTAGTAACTGGACCACCTTAATAATAAAAGATAAATTACACGTCACGATCGTCAATAGAAAAGCTTCCTTACAAACATCATAAACTAATTTGACTTTTCCAAGAAATTTGCTAATCTCATAATCCCTTCCTTTCCACCAGAGGGCTAAAAAACAGTCACTTACAAGTTGCCAAACCAAAATATGATAAATGCCAAATTGGCAAGTAAAAATGTTCAGAATGTATGTAAGACGAATAGATGGAGGATAAACTTAAAGAAATCTGAAATGGAACTTACTGCAACTGGCCCGACAATAATCAACAGTGGCACCTTGGGGAAAACAACTGTTCCCTCGGAGATAGCATATACTTCTAACTCAGAACAGTCTAGCCCTCTAAGATAATCAAAGAAGCCATCCTGCTTATATATCAATACACAATTCTTATATATGTGCTACGAACAATGACAAAGGAAAATGAGAAGGATAAAATGCAACTTCCGTTTTCCTACACAATATATTACAAAACAATACCCTTCATGGATATCACTTTAAGTTATTGTGAAATAAGTACATGATATTTTTTCCAGCTCTTTCTCAGAGCAAAACACCAAATAAAATTATATATTCTTATGACACCATTATATATTCAAGTAACAATGGATAACAATAACATCAGTGAACCACCTTGCCATAATACATGCCATGTGTGATGAATTTAAAACCAATGCCAACCAAACTATTTGAGATTCGCAATTAGGTAACTAAGCTTGGGACACATCTACTTTAAATAACAAACCAACGTTTCAGTTGATAAAAAACTTTTTCTAAGAGCTCAGGAGTCATCAGGACTGCCGGCTTTTCCACCCAACAAGGATAAAGAAATCGTATCTACAATCCAACCTGATATAAACTACAGAGAGCGCAAAATATATCTTACCATTCCAGCAGGAAAAAAACAGTCAGAACAAAAGCCATAGATATTAATTTACCTCACAAGTACCAGGTAAGGATGATTTGATGAAATCAATCTGTTCCTCCGTCAATCTATAATTAGAAATGAGCCTTATGCATTCTTCCAGACCAGCAAAAATGGTGTACTCACCACCAAACGGATTCTTCCGAAAATACAAATCAAATCTGTAATTACAAAAACTTTAATCAACTTTTACAGCAATTTGATCTCATTCATCGCCATAAACATCACATTCACACTCTGGTAACATCGTTAAACATAGCAGCAGAATCAATCGTAAAAACAATCGACTCACACAGCTCGCTCCTGGTGCTTTCCAGCTTTCCAGTAAGCATAGGCCATGGTGAACTGGTACAGATCCGTGAGAAGTGGCGTGACCATGGGATTAGTCGGCCAGTCGATGATCGGCCGCGAGCCTTTCGTCAGCTTCGGTCCGTTCGCCTTCTCGTCCATTTCTACAGCTGCGAATTCGGACGCCGCCGAATCACGTAGCCGCGTCTCCTCTCCCCAGATTTAAAGCTCGAATAGAGAGAGGAAAAACATCAGTCGTGATGTGATGATCAGAAATTGAGCTGAGTGGATGGAGATGGACGACGAAGAGTGGATAGAGGACGCGGCGGCGGAGAGTGGGAATCTCTTTAGATCCTGTGAGGAGTACGGAGAGAGCTGTATTTACGCATATTAGTTTAGGAATATTTTTATTTTAAAAAAACTCTATTTGATAATTATAATAGTTCGGATTGTAATTAGATAAGTTCTGATAGTTCAGAATCCTCTTAGATTTTTTCCTAATTTCTTTTATACTATTATGTAATTAATCAATTTAAAATTTTACCTAAAACTTTTTAGATTTCACCCCAAAAAAAACTTTTATTCTGTGAAGCAGCCTGCATTCTACTTTATGTTATAATCCAAATTTGTCAGGGCATTATTACACGTATGTTATAAGCATTAGTAATGTTTGTTAGACTATCTTAGGTTTTGTTGGTTTAGGAAAAGTTTCATGGAAAAAAATTAGACGAAAATTAAAAAAAATTATTTGGTTTAAATAGTTAATTTCATGAAAAAAAAATTGATGGAAAATTTTGATTAACAACAATAAGAAATAACATTTTTCTTTAAACTTTTCATGTTAAACAAACAAGTGGAAAATAAAATGAATTCTATGAAGAATTTGATTTTCATTCTATTTTCCACCCTCGGAGAGAGCGTATAGCCCAACATGAAAAGTTTCATTAGTTGGACTATTTTATTCGAATTAGGTGCGTTCTTTGAATCCATATAGACGTGCCTTTTTGTTTTTAAAGTAAAAAATAATTCAATATATTACATTAAACTTGCAGAATAAGTTAATTTGAACAGAATCCGACTGAGCGACACAAACTTCATAGTAGAAACAGATTTTATTCTATTTAATGAAAATTAAGGTTTATTAAGAGAGTTTAACAAACATTTCTATTAATCAATTAGAGAAAAGATGAAAAAAGTAGACAAATTTTAACAAAGTTCGATATTAAATCTACATTCTCGGGAGCAATAATCAGATGCGGCCAAATGCGTCCTCAGATTTATGTGAATACATACATGAAACCGAAAAGGATCCATACAACACAAGACCATGAAGTTCGGAGTTCGACTGGCTTAGTCAGCTTCATCTCCTGCTCCTTTCAACAAAATCTCACGCTTAACTTACAACACAGTGCTTGGCTTCAGTGTGGATGCACCAGCCCATAATTGAAGACAACCTGCGAAACAATACAACATGATTTGGGTGAAAAGTTGAGCTGACAGCCAGCGACGGATTCGAATGAAACTCACTTCTGACGCTGGGTGCGACTTGAGCAAGTCATCCCCGGGGCTCGATGATTCCAGCTTAAGCGCCTCCGGACTCGCACCGGACATCACGCCCAGCATCGGCTGCGTTGCTGGTCTGCGCGGCAGGCTCATCGGATGCAGGATCAGCCCATTTCTCAATGTCAGCATCTGAAAACAGCAAGTAACTGATAATTGGAAATTAATCCAGTATTAATTAATTGTTTAAGATCAATATTGAATATATTAATATTTGAACTGGTTCAATCATGATCATTAATCCAGCAGCTCGGGAAAAACCTGCACTCGGAGCTGAAGCTGCTTCAAGTACTCAATGGCGTCATCCAGCATGGAAGCCTTGTCAGTCTGCCACCGACATGAATCTCGGTCAGAATCAAACAGACAGAGGTTCACAAATCAGACCCAGAAATAAACAATGGGTCAGAGCTTCAGGTTGGAGAGAAGGAGAAATTACCTTGTTGGAGTTGGGGATCAGGTCCTGCAAGGCCTTCATCTTCTCATTGATCTTGCTCCTCCTCCTCTGCGCCAAAAATATTTTAAGATAAAATAATTGAAGGTTGAATGCTGATGAAGTGTTTATTAAACCGACATTTGACAACCTTCTCGGACATGTTGTGCACCTCCGCTGCTCTTCTCCTCTTGGACGAACGGCGTCGTTTCGTGGCCTCCTCCACCAAAGCCTCCAGTCCCTCCTGTAAGCACAAAAGCAAATTCGGAAACCCTAATATCCAGACAACAGCTGCCTGATGTGCTTACCCCGACCTCGCTCGGACCATCGTGCTCCACCAGGTCGTCGATCGGAAGCTCGGTTGGTGTCTGGAACTGACGGTTGCACTGATTCGACGATCTGTGAAGAATCTGGCGCAGTAGTGCCGAAATCTCGTCCGAATCGGAGAATGCGGGTGACGGAGCAGCTGCGTGGTCGAACATCTCTCCGTCCCGGGTTTCGAATTTCGCTCTCTGATCTCTGCTGGATGGGAAATGCAGAGGCTTGGGTTAAAACTGGGGAAGTGAGGTTGATGGTGACTGTGAGTATTCGGAAGTCACAGCGACGTGTGATGACGTGGAAGCGCGTGATTGGGTTGTCACGGGGAAAAAAGGTGACGGGCGTGTGGAGTGGGATCAGGTGTTTGTGCAGTCCGGGTCACGTGAGGCTCACTACTGACTGTGTTTTTGGGTTCGGTGGCGTTGTTTGCCTGTCAGATAAGATTGCACGCTTGTCAAGCGATGCCTTCTGATTACGCCACCTGGACAAATGAACGGTTGGGATGTTGTTGGTGGGTTGTTATGTGTGTTAAAAAGAAGTCTGACGAGACTGGAGTTTGTTTGACTGCCAACTCAAATGCTTTCATTTCCGAGGGAAGAAAATGAGTGATGTGTCGAGTTTGGATACGTTGAAAGAAAGAGAACTCTTAGTCAACGGTCAAATCTTAAAAGGCTTGCCAAAATCTGAACTGTCTGATTGGGCTGTGCACTGATTGATTGGGCTCGTTAAACAAGGCTGTCCCGACTAAAAGGCCGGCCCAAAAGAAGATTACTATGCTCTCTTAAAAGGGTTCCGATCTATCATAATTTATCTGATTATGGTAGAACTATCTAAGTGTTTAAAAAATTAAAAATAAATATTTTGTACTGATATACTAAATTAACGTTTGCACTTGCATTCTTTAATTAATATTACTATATGATTTATATCCATGTGCCAAGACTATATTGTTTTGTCATCAAATTAAATAATATCATTTAATTTGTATAAATAAATTCATAAATTTCATATTACACCGACCTTATTACTGCATAAATTTGATAAGATCATTTGTATTTAATGAATGAAACCCAATGTGACATTATAAATTAGTGAGAAATTTTTTTTGCTCCTTTTTGGACATTTAGATAGTTCTGACCGCAATTGAGTAAATGACGATAGTTTGGAGCCACATTTAGAGTTTTTCTCTGATATTTAAATGGGAGAATTGCACTTAAATGGTTTTATCAAATGTAAACTATAAAAATAAATTTCAAACTATTCCAAGTTTTCAAGTTCAGTATCAAATTTTTTAATTATTCAATTTTAATACTATGAAACTTAATTGCATAAAATTATATTGCACCATGTGTGAATAAGCACCAGAATCGAGTTCCTTTGAATAATTAAAAATTTTGTTACTGAATTTAAAAACAAAGTGGTAGTTCGAGGTATATTTTTGTAGTTTGTCCATGTAACAATTCTATTTCGTATGTTTTTAGGGAGTTTTAGGTTCCGTTTGGTTTAAGGAAAAAAATGGGACAAAATAGGAGAATTTCATGGTTGGTTTGAAAAGTTTGTGAAACAGAAAATTAGACAGGAAAACTAAAAGGAAGACAAATTAAATAGAATCTTTGAAACTTCCATTTCGTTTTCTCATGTCATATCAAGCAAATAAAATCAAATAGGATCATGAGAAACTCATTTTTCTTTTCCAAATTTTTTTCCAAACCAAACACGACCTTGGAGTATTAAAACAATCAAAATTTCTTTATTTCCAATATAATTTTGATTCTGTTCTCTCAACTTACCCTCAATCAAAATTTCATTTATTTCTGAGTTTCAATCATGAAATTATTTTGCTGTTTTTATTATATTTTATAATAATAAGAAAAAACAATATAATTCTGCTTCAATTATACTTTTTATATTTACATTTTTTTTAAATTATTTTTGTTTAAAATTGAGGTTGGGGCCAGCCCGGCCCATATGGAGCCACCACACAAGTCTCCATGTAGCTGAGAGGTAATGGCCATGTCTTCAATGGAGCTTTGACACTGAATGAGGCAGTTGCTTACAAAATTTGAGCTCTCAAAAAAAGTCTGCTAAATCCAGAACTCAAAACTTCCTGTAGAACAAAATGTGAAGGTATGCAGAGAAACAAAATGTGGCTTAGTTGAGTCGACGAAGTATCGGTCTTTCTTCACCCTCGTTCGCCCGCTCAGAGAGATGGGACGGCGCTTCCTGAGCCTGGGAAAGAATGATGGAGTAGCTGAAATGAATGTGGATGAATGGTCAGTCAAGCGAGCTTTTTGGCACGGCCAATTGACGGGGCGGTTGGATCGTCCTTTTTTGAGCCGGATGCCTCGGGCTTCCTCGCCCAGGCAGGGGCTCTGTCTGGCTCGTAGCGGTAGTCGTAGAAAAGCTCCTCCCCTGAGATTATCCGCTCTTTAGCGAAAATTCCTACCCTGTGGTCCCCGGCCACCATCATGACCTGCAACAGGCAATTTACATCAAACTAATATGAATCCATCTTAAAACACTGACTTGATCAAATAAAAATTTCTTTTTCAAATCGTCATTTTTCCCTCATTTCATTTCGCTTCTATCATATTTCTCCGTTTGTTTTTCATTCTACCCCATTGTTTTAAATCACATTCACAACCGCGGTAAGAAATGGATAAGAGAAAATCTCAGTTTCAGACAACGATTTTCAAATAAAAAAAAGATAAAATGGAAAAAATAGAGCAAGAGATAGGATTGAAAATAATGAAAAATAGGAAAGAGGGCGATTTGGGAAAAAAAACTGAAATAAAAAATTCTCTATGAACTTTCAAACTATGTAACTGGGATGTACCTTAGCGTAGCAATTTGGGTTCGGGGAGTGGTTGGCAAACTTCAATTTGTCGCCTTTACGAAACGCATCGAGGACAAACTACAGAAAACCATAATGTGATAAGTAGAGAGTGGAGCCAGCAAGGCAACGAAGAACGTTATGAGACGTGAGCCTCGGTGACATGCCTGGTCATTCAAGTTGAAGAGGAATGAAGAATTTTCACGATCGTAAATCTTTCCACGTTTGTCAGCTTCCCTATGAGAGATAAGCTCTCCGGTGTATTCGCCTAGGAATTCGTTCTTATTGACAGTATTCTGAAAAACAGGAGCGAGCAGGCGCCAAGTGAGTAGTGAGTATTTCATCAGCAAGCAGACAAGACAGTTAAGCACTGTAAATGAGCGAAAGAGCAATATGCAGGACCTTCAAGAAAGCACCCCAGCCTTGCACGTCAGATCTTCCAAGTAAGACCTGGTTACAGGCGTGATTGTGAGTGCCGTGATACTTCATTGAAATCAAAACTTACGTTCAAAAGTCACTCGAGCGAGAGAGGAGACTCATTTTCAGACCAAGTACGAAACAATCATATGAGACTATTCAAGTGAATATAGGATTGAAGATACTATACCCTCTGTTGCTGCTTTAGAAGAAGCTTCATGTTGCGACATTCATAATTGTCGCCTCGCTGATAAGGGGTCCCTAAACTGCCATCCCCGCAACTGCAAATGCAACGCCAAAATCGAAAGGCTCAAGGACAGCAGCCATATACTTGTAAAATGTAAATATATTAATTACCAGGTGTGCCCATGGCTACTGAATGAGACAATTGATTCAAATAGAATACTTGATTTCATACATTAAATGTATAACTTTACAACATATTAACTACCATGATGTTGCTTTCATTTTGCATTTTTTACATAAATCAAGCATCTCCAACAAAAGAGATACGATGGAAAAATTTGAGGGAAAAGAAAATGGGAAGAAAAATGAAATTCAACATTGGAATCCATTTGATTTTCCTTTGTTTGGTTTTGAATGGAAAATTTGAAGGAAAGTTTCAAAATTCTCTTTAATTTACCATAACTTCTAATTTTCCATTCAATTTTCTTTAATAAAAACTTTTCCCAGACCAAAACATGGAATTCTTGCAACTTCCCCTCGAATCTTCGTTTCTCTAATTTTCCCTAAACCAAACACAGCTTTAGGTGCATATTCAAAAAATATGTGATGTGTTTGTTTAAACAATAGCAATGTGAAATTTATCTAATATATTCACAGTTACGCTGTATCACGACTCTTATATTTACTAATTCTGAGAGCCCAAAAAAAAACTGCATGGAAATACATGCTCAGTATGTTCACATCTCTGGCAATTTTTACTTTTGATTCTTGAGTAGCAGGGAACATGCCGTAATTTTTCTTTACCAATGAGGAAGATACTGAAAAACTAACTTGCAGATTCACTTCTGTATGGAAATCAGTTAAAGCTGGTAATAAAATACATGTCTAAACATTAGCTTTAACCAGATATTTTACTCTAGCAAAAGCAGGACCATTCTCGAGGACTCTATGTGTCAATGAATGTTCGATCTGAAAAGTTTCACTAGGATATAAACGGTGACCGGAGTGTTTGACAAACAAACAAATACGCATCAGAATATGCCCAGTAACTAAAACTGCTCAATTGCCATTCTTCAGCAAAAAGTCTTCATATAAAATGCTTTTGTTAATCGACCGCCAAATGCAAAACCTCATTATGATCAACAGAAACTTCAGCACAGTTGGGGTTTAAAATGCACTTTCAACTTTAGTACTTAATAACCTAAATATAAAATATCAGTGAGCACGTTGTAATTGAACACTCATTAAAATATGATGAAAACACAAAGCATTTTACAGATCTTTACACAGAACGCGAGGAACCTTAAATTGACAAGGAACTAACCTGACCCAGCAATTCCTACAAACATCTGGATCACATTCTCTGTCTGCAGCAAAGCAAGGGCATTGACGGCTTCGACATTGACTTTTCGCGCAGTGACAACCTCGAAATCTGTTCTTGCAAGTCTTTGGACAACTGACGACGGATGGCACAAGCACGGATCCAATTAACGCTCAGAATAAAGAGTTGATATTTTCAATGGTATTAAAATAGATGGCAAAATTAGCAGAGAGCCAAAAGAGACTAACCCGCAGTATTTTTCACAACAAGTGCCATTAGCAAGACAGGCACAGTCTTTGCCACAGGCCGTTTGGCAACCGCATGGATTGTACTGCCGACATGGCATATTTTTGCTTTCAGAAATCCGCTTCCTATAGGATTGGTAAGCAGCAGATTTCCCAGTATATTTCAGACGACGAAGTTTTCCTCTCCTCCGTAGGAATTTTGATCTTCGTCTAACTGTATTACCCTGAGAAAGCAAATCAAGAAGAACAATTAGGTAACACGGAGAATAAAGGAATGCTGACATGAGCTTTCCTCAAGTAACCAACCGATCCGTCATTTAAGTCAGCCTTGGAGTGGCCTTCAGCTAATATCATAGCACCATCTCCGATATGGAGTGATGAATCACTTCCAGATCTTCTCATATACTGATGTACTTCTGAGCATGTTTTCAATCCACTCAGAGTATTCCTAGCAATCAGACAGCTACATAACAAAAAACAGCCTACTTAAGAATACAATTGCAGCATCAATAGTATGAAAAAGAGTAACAAATTGTTCAATTTCTACCCTTGAATTATGAATGTGTCGTCATCAAGGAAACAGATTCAAGCAATATCTACAACACCTTTAGCTAACCACTGTAAACATGCACACTATATTTCTTCACAAAAATATCCAAAAAAAAATTTATTAAAAAAATAAAGCCCGTGAGGAACTGTAGTACATGGTTGACTTCAGTATGACCGATGACGGCAAAAGCAAATACTAAATACCAATGACATGCTCCTACGAATGATGAGAGGAAACACGCACAAGTTATAACTAGTCATTGTTTTGGCAGATGTATAATGTAGAATACAACATATAAAGCTCTATCATGTACAAGTACAATGACTGACCTGTTTCTGCCAAAAATCTCAATGCCTTTATTAAAAAGATCTGTCTCAATTGTTCTCCAGCATTCACTATTACTTGCTTCCTTTCTGGAAACATTTTCTTCAGCAAATTCTTCTCTTGGGGAAGTCTCTTGGCTACTCATTTTAAGTGGGTATTTAATTGCCTTGCTGGATGGAATTTCAAGAGTATTTCCCAGACACAACTCATCACTTTCTTGCGCCACTGATCCCTTCCTTTCTGATCCTTCAGCACCAGGAGACCCCCTTTCTTGTGAAGACGATGCAGCATTTTCATTTTCTTTCCGTACATCAGACCTGAGCTTTATACCTCTTGACCTTGTGCCTCGACTACCTATCGAATCAGAATCAGATGTAGCCACTTTCTTCTGTCTTTTCAGACTACCATCCGAAACACGCTCGGGAAACCGTTTAGAGTTCTCATTATGATTCTCAACTTTTTCTAAAGCCATAGATGTGGAAGGTGGAGACTGGATGAGCAGTGAACTGATGTCACGTCCAGTTATGAACTCTGAATCACTTGAAGAAACACCCTCGTTTTCAAAATTCTTTCCGCTGCGATTTGAGCCAGTTTTCTTCTTATGCTTCTGACCCCCAGCACCATCAGTAGAAAGGGCATGTTTTCTGTCACTATTGTCATGAAGCGATCTCACCGCAGCAGCACATCCTTGCTTTTGATCCTGAGATGAATCACAATGATGCTGCTCACCTCAAATTTCAAATTAATGCAACCATCTAACATTGACCAAAAAGCATTACGTATTACCAGTCGATAACAACGTGGACTGCAGGGTGTATTTTCATTATCTGGAGGAGACCATGGACTTGGTTTCTCATGCTATTACATCGGAAAACATAGAAGCAAATGTGATTAGTAAAACACCATAAACTTTTGAGAGAATTGATAAGACTGCAAACAAATTTCTTACAGGAAACACGAGATCTTGTGAGCATCCATGTAACTTACAATCAAAAACCTGACATCGTGAACAACAATTAAGTCAGACAAGGTTCAGAATGGGCATCAGAATAGAAATATTCAATGGTTCTTACTTCTTACCAGACATCGACGACAAAACAAGTTGTCAAAAGAATCAAGGGCGGCATCAAGATCTTTCTCAAGAAAATGGTTTAGAGGTTCTGAATCATCCTTCATATCATTTTGCTTAGCCAGGAACTCGTATCTTGCCTGTATAAGAGGTTGATGTTGTTTCACATCTCTGTCAAGCCAGCAAAAAATACTTGGAGACAGCTGGACAAAAGTTCATGCTGATTCAAGTGTTCTGACGCAGTGAAGAAATTTTCAAACGAAGCGCACCTTTATGTCAGAAGGCTTCCGAGACAGGCACTTTGCTAATGAATCCAGTACAACATCAGATAATCCAATTTCTTCAATGGTATTACTGGTAAATAAGAAAGAAGAAAGCCGTATCAAATTTCTATCACGTGAAATTGTTTTCTATCGAATTCCTCTAAAGAATATCCAACACTAACCGAAGAATAAATTGTTCAGCTTCTACAAATTCCCTCTTGTCAACTTCATCCTCTACTGCTTCCTCCTCACTATCACTGCAAATTAGCGCTTCACCGCCATTCTGATCATAGTAGATTCTTCTTCGGCCAACAATTGACTGATCTTCGGTCATTCTCTGATTTCTGATTAAACAAGAGACAATGGCTAGTTAAATCTTGAAAGCATACCTAAAAGAAGTAGCTCAATTATACAGCACAATCAGTTGGTGCCACACATTCAACTAAGTGAGTGAAAAAAGCGGCAAGCATTACGCACTTGTCCAAGAAGATCCATGTGGTATAAGGGGGCAGTCGCTTCACTTCTGGTAGTTTGATTGGGCAAACGGAACTTCTCACAGTAATACCCGATCCCAAAAGAACAACTGAAGGCGGAGGCTTATCATTTAGGGAGCTACATGCTCCATCATCCGCATTGTCAAAAGCCCCATTTTGCATGTCAACGGCATCTTTTTGTCTCTCCGACAGCAGATTCAAATCCACACTGTTGTCTAATAAAGTTACTTGTCTCCTATTTTGAGACGATTCAAACAATTTGTTTGTCACGCTGACCATCTTTTTCCTGTTTTCTTCAACCCGTTTCTGTAACAATTCAAGCAGAAAGTTTTTTTTCTAAAGAAAACTCTACAACAAAACACAAGTTATCTAACTTTTTCTAGCGAAATTCACCTTCACGAAGTCACGCCGCTCGACAGTTAGCTGCTGCTTCAGCGATTCAATGACCGCCAAAACAGCTGGCTCCATGTCTCCTGATACCATTAGCTGCAACAGAATCACGAGCGCCCAGTCAGCATTGTCCACACTAAATAAAACCCAACTTTCAAAATGCAGGACACTCGGCAAGAGCTTAGCAGCAGCTGAGCAGCCTTTCGACTGATCCTTCTTCAATGACCAAAACTTAATTTCAATTTCACTTCTTATGCTACTGGAGCAGCTGAGCTGAGAAACAGCAATCACAACCCACACAGACATCTTATACGAAATATGCAACGATTTGCTGCAGAACTCACACAAGCCAATTCAAAGCAAAAAACCAAAATCAAACTACATAAAATTTCAGCTGCGTCGAGCTGGAAAACACTTAAAAATTCAACATCCGATCGACAACCGGGTAGTCACGAACCGACATTGCGCACGTGAATTGCTATCATCATTAATGTTATTCAATTACCTGACGGTCAATGGGAGGCTCCGATCGGGAGCTAGACGGAGACGAATTGGAGGCCATGGCGGGGAGCGGAGCTCGTCAATCGAGTCGGAGAGCGATCGGCGTCATGCAGGTGAGCGTGAGTGGGGAATGGGACGGGCTGGCCGGCCGGGAAAAATGCGGGTCGGATTGGAAAACCCTAGAGAGAGAGGAAAGTTCGGGCTTTTATTGGAAAAACAAATTTGGGGATGAAGAGAGAGAAATAGAGAAAGAGGAAGGTGTTAGAGTTTGAGATGAGTTATGTTAGAGAGAGAGATAGAGAGGAGGGAGATGAGGATGGAGAGAGATTGGGGGTGTAAAAAAATTGGGGGGAAGGGGATTGATTGGAAATGGATTGGTTTTGAAATTGGAAAAGCCCTAGCAAGAGGCAAAGAGTGACCTACAGAAAATAAATGGAAAAGATTGCACATAAAAAAAATTGGGATTTGGACAGTTCTATCCTATAATATATTAGGTTAATTATTCGGTGTTGTAGTATTTATAAACCGTGAAACCAGAAATGATTCAGATATAAGGCTAAGAATAGGAGTTTCTCGCTATTCTACTTCGAACTTTCTTCATTTCCTGCTATTTAAGTCGGATCATACTATGAGACGTGGGAGTTTTAGATGAATCAGTATCGTCATAGTGCTGATGAAATATGAAAATCTTAGATCATGCTACTAAAAATAGAAGTTCCATCTCAATCATAATTCAAACATGTTATGTACATTTTTGTGATTATGAGGGCATGGAAGTTTGAGTGATTCTAGTGTCATATAGTTTCCGTGAATTATAAAAATCTTTTCAATTTTGATTGATTTGAGTGTGATGATATTATGAGATATCATAGAAATTCTGAGTGTTTTAACGGCGTTTTTAAAACATGAAAATCTTGAATGATTCAGTTACGTACGATACTAAAACTCGGAATTTCATCGCAATCATAATTCAAATATCGTTGATATACTTTGAGAAATTGGATTTTTGAAAAATTTAGTGTCATGCTAATAATGAAACGTGAAATCTCTTACGATTCGGTATATGAAATTAAAAATAGGAGTTCTATATCAGAATCCAAATCGATGATTTGAATATGACAATGTTATGAATTGGGGAAATTTTGACTATTCTAGCAGGAGACTAAGAATAAAAGCTCCATTAAATTTCTAGTGTGATAATATGATAGCAGTATGAAATCTTGAATAATTTGGATATAAGGTTGAGAAGGAGAATTGCATCATAATCATAAATCAAAACATCTCTTCCATTTGGAGCTGCATCCGGTGTGAGATTTGAGTTTGCATTAAGTTTTTGGATCAGCACATGAAACTTTTTCGTCATAAGAAAATTAGTATGAAGGAGGAGTGTAAATAAAAATTGATAAACTGATGTATCGAATGAAACCAAACCAAACAGATAGATTTGGTTCGGTTTGGAATGTTAGTGATTTGGATACGGTTTCAAATTATGAAAAACCAACGCTAATGGTTTGGTTTTTAATTTTTTTCAAACCAAACCGAACAAACCTAGGATTTTATATGAAAATTCTCATATTTATTAATTAATTTAGTAAATAAAGTTCATAAAAAATTAACCAAACCGAATCGAACCACTTTTAAAACTAGCGGTGTGGTTCGGTTTCAAATTTCTCAAACCGATTACCAATAATTTAATTTGATTTCTTATTAAAAATCGAACCAAACCGAATCATTTCACCCTTAGTACGAAGGCAGTGTGACAGATTTCTAACGTGATTAATATCTAGAAGTTATATAAATAAGCTACCGACATTGGACAATTTTTTCGAGGATTCTTTTAAGGTAAGGATGCATGAAAACTCTTCTTACAACTTTCGAATTAGTGTAACACTTAATGTTGTTGTTGCTGCCTGCTGGCAATGAATATGTTTGGTGTGGACCGCAATATAGAATTGCAGTGATAGTGATATTAAACTTCTCCTATTAATAGGTAGGAAACATCTACGTCAGCAATGTTGTATTGTGTTCTACAGGTCCAAACTGGATCGAAATCGGAAAAATTAATGGACCAAAGACCGGATCGGATGAGTATAGATCTGGACCGGATTGGAAATTTTTGAATTTAGACCGGACAAGAAAACTTTAAAAAATACATTTAGAAATTAATTTGAAAGTGTGTAAAATCGGCTCAGTCCAGTCCGGATCGGCCCATTTGAGTCTGGACCGGATTCAGAATGGACCAAGATCTTTCGGTTTTCAACCGGCTCATATTGAAAACCAAAATCCCTTAAAGTAGTGGATCGAAAACTAGATCGGACCAAAATCATTTAATCCGGTCCATTCTGATCTGATTTTGGTCCAATTTCCAATCCGCTCCTAAATTTGAACACCTCAATACGTGACAATCTCTTCCATTCTCACATTGCTTAGCCGCTTAATGGCATCTAAAAATATCAATTGATCTGCACATATCGATGATTAAAACTAATCACACTTTCTTTCCCAAGTATTTTACTGTAATATGTATGTTAAAAATAAGTTTTTGATACTTCATCTTTTTAAAAATAAGTTATCGCCCACATACGCCGCATATTCCTCACCGGTACATTGAATCCCCCGAATTTGTCCGGATGATGCGCCCATCCTGCGCCTTGACCTTCTAGCCTTCCTATGCCTTGCACTAAGCTCTGACTCAGGTCCTCAATGCGCCTGGATCTCTCGCCTCAGCCCTCAGATCCAGTGAATCCAAATCTGTCGGTTAAGGCCCCGCGCCTTAACCGATATCCCTATTAAGTTCTCCTTTGATCCAGGTCTGCGCCTCCGCATTTTCATGCTCCAAATACCTTCTTTGATACATTACAAGGTTCTCAAATGCCCAAGATCACGCCAACTGCTGCTGACTTTGACCGGACAACCTTTCTCGCAAGCTTCGCCTTGATCCTCTTCAATCCCTCCTCGAACAAATGACTCATTTCCCCTTCGGTTCAGCCTTACCCATAAAGTCTGCCCCGACATGCTTGTTGTTAATCCTCGCCATCCTCTCGAATGACTCGAATCCAGCCCCTTGCATGCCCAACGAGCCAAACATGCGGGTCTCAAGACCTTCGGCCTTTAGTAGTGTGACAATATGATGCAGAA
>NQLW01000060.1:1420593-1475234 GCA_002312845.1 Kalanchoe fedtschenkoi
CTACTATCTATCCATGGAGACCCTTCGATAACTGAATGGCCCACAAACACATCAACACGAAAAAGGAATAATATTTCAGAACCAATTCAATAACTGCAAGTTTAAAGAAAGTGAATAACCAAATAGAAGGGAAGATAAACCATTGAATGGAGAAGATGTCAGAGCATCACACAGGCCAAATTCAGCTTAAAGGGAAAATCTTCACCATTTCAAAGTCCACACTCAACTCCAAAAGAAACTATGAGCTCCGGCACAGGTTAACACGAGAATAATACAGAAGAAACACTTCATTTGATCCAATGCACAAGCCACAATTCGCAGAACCATAACCAATCTACAACTGATACCAATCCAGCTACCACCTTACATGTGAAACTACACTGACCATATGATCTGAAGTTTGAACTACCATGTACTTCCAACCTTAAAAAACCTTACCATTTCCACCAACAAATTTTTGGACAGTATTCAGCAAAACATTATCAGCTAGAGTAATCTTACAAATCAATAACACCCAGACACAGCTTAATAACACCAAAAATACACAGAGATGTCAGAAGCAAATTAGATCTCATGCAGCCAAACAATTTGCTGCGAACGTAATTTTGAGTTTAAGAAAGTAAAAATTCCATAACTTCACATATGACAGTTTATGAGTGTTTGATGAAACTCAAAACTACGCGTTTTCTATTTGCAGCAAATTGTTTGAGCGCAGCGGATCGAATTCCATGATTCCATGTCAGAAGCACAAAACAGTGGCATAAAATCAATCATATAGCCAGAATTCCACTGAGCATCACATATCCATAACTTAAGAAAGCATCTAATCATCGAGTTTCTAACAACTAACTAATCCAGAAGTTTAATCCCGCCCACGAGATTAACAAATCCGAAATTAAACTTTAATTAATTTAACGAAAAGGAGCAAACTGTTAAGCTTGGGGCTGATTCTGATTCATAATCTCCCTCTGCGCGCGCGTCACGCTTCTCAGCTCGGCTATCATGGCCTGCACTTCCGCGTACACCTCGCCGATCGTCGTCCTCTGAATCGGACGCGCCTGGCGCTCCGCCTTCTCCTGCACGGACATCGCGACCTTGTACCGGTTCGTCGGGTTGGAGATCCTCACCTTAGGTGCGATCGGCGCCATCGGGGCGAACTCGAGCCTCGCCGGAGGTTGGTCGGAGGAGAAATCGGCGGGTTTGGTTTGAAAAGTTTTTTTGCTTTGGAATTTTGATTTTTTTTCGGAAGATCTGGAAAATTGAAGGCGAAGGGATTTGGTTTTACAGGGTTTCTGGCGGTTAAGATTTTGAATTGGGTCCGCTTTGGGCCCGTCCCGAACCCGTTTAAACCAGGCTCTCAAAACCGGCCCATTAACTAATCACGGGTGTTTGATTAAATCAAAAGGAAGGGGGTCGGTTTGTAATTAAAATAGTTAATGAGGTGGTGGAGGCTGAGCGGCTGTGTGTGGCGATTCAAAAAAATTTCAAATTAATCGTGTAAGCTCGGCGGCGGAAGAAACTGCTTACGTGGACGCATTACAGTTACAGCTCCGCATTTTGTGCTTCGTAGCTGTAGACTCGGCCAATTCGAGCTACTGGAACAACATGCGGCCACTACGGTTTCTATGGTTGTGTATCTCTGGACAACAGTAGATCGTGACATGTTGTTCCAGTAGCCATCCTGGTAATGTGACAACATAGGCAGAGAGGGAAGTCTGTCAGCCTGTGACAGCATCTTCAAACTATTCTCTGCAACAGCTGAAGAAGCTATATAACATGCAGCGCTTAAAGAGGATGAAGCACAGACCGCAACTTTGTACCATTCACCATTCTTTAACTCAAACCCGAGCGACTGAATCTCCATATTGCTCTGAGTCTCTAGTTTCATCACTTTCACGGAAGACAGCTTCTGATTATCCACACTATTCACAAGCTGTTATGCACAAAAATGTCTTTGCTCTTCCTCCTACAGAAAACTTCATATTACTGACTGGTGGAATTAGAGATGGACATTTTGCCACTGATTCCTCTTCTCCTTCTAAATAAACGCCTCCACAGACTCCAACCTCCACGCTTCTTGCCTTGCACTATGACTAATGATTTCGCAGCAGTTTCTTCATCTGAGTGGATGGTTTCATTGCCAAACTTTCCAAGTGGCTCAACTACTGCAGTGGAGCGGTGGATAGAAGTAGGTATCTGAAGAAGAGGATTCAGACCGTTCTCAATGCTGGAAGAGTGGAAGTAGTGACCATTTCCTTAGTTTTTGGAGCGAAGGCGCTCGCTTGGGCGTCGTCCTCAGCAAGCATTGTTTCTAGTAGTGAGGTTCTCTGTCTATTCTCAGTCTTTTTTATGGGAGTGGTCGGGACAGCAGGGGCGTTTGTAATGATAGCTGTGATCATGGGGTCCGGCGGAGTTGAGATTAGTACCTTGTCGAATAGAGGGCCTTCCTTAGGTGAAGCCATGGCCTTCAACTGCTTTCCCAAGTTCAGGATAGTGCCTTGACACTTGCCGATTTTTCGGAAGCTGTTGCAAACTCCCAATCCTGCAAGGTTATGGACACCAATCAGTGAGGCCATGTTTACTGACAAGAAGAACAAAAACAAACTAAGTAGCTTTTTTTTACAAACCTTTGTAGTTGCAGCCGTAGTTCAACACAAGTAGCTTCTAAATCTTCACAGTAAGTGGATTTATTTTCCAACTTAACCTCAAGAGCCGCTGTCTTTTGAAATGCTTCGTTCAAATCAACTCTAGCCTCTGTAAGTTGTGAATGAAGTTCTTCATTAGCGAACATGTGCCTTTCAGTTTGATCCTCAGCCAGTCTTTTGGATTCCTTGAAGATTTCCAACTGTTTTTGCAGGCTAATGATGGTCTTCTCTGACATCTGATGTTCTCTCTGTAAGCTATTGCATTGATCAATTGCATCTTGAAGCTTGGCTTCCAGATCTCTATTTGCCAATCAACATTTAATAACTCATCTTTCAATCTCTGACTTCCTTCTCGTGGCGAGTCTTCAAAGAGCACATTTCGGCCATGGAGAGCACTGAAGTTCGGTGAGCCCTGATCTCTTGAAAAGAGAAAATTGTTAGCTTCATTCAAGTGATTAGTGCTTCCAACTTCTGTTTCGCATTCACTTCTAACTCTAAACATTTGAAGCTCATTCACCTTGGTGTTGATGATTTTCTTAAGGTTGCTGTTCTCTTCCTCTAAAGCATACAAATCTTTTGCCAAAGAATTAATCCGTTGACTAGGAAGGAGTATCCAGGGAGACATCAACAGGTAACTCAGTCAATCTTCTCTGTCGATTTTGAGCAGAGTCCTTTTCCAACATTGCAACTTCGTCTTTCATTTTTGCCAAAGCAACTGGACCAGGCAGCCGTTTTCTGACTAGGACGCGCAGTCGCTGGCACTCTGATTCCAGTTTCCTTAGTTTCTTAACATTCTCCAGTTGTTTCCTGTGAGATGCATCCGCAGCGCGACGAATAAATTCCCTCTCCTCGTTTCTTATCTCAAGCTCCTTTTCAAGGACTCGAATCTCATACTTCAAGGAAGCATTATCCTTCTTATTCTTCTCCAGCCTTGTCATTAGTGACTTGCAATTCGCCTCAGCTCGTGTCTTCAATTCTCTCATCTCCAAAATCATCTTGTCTTTGAGCATCAGAGCTTCATTTAAACCAGTATTTTCAACCCCCAGTCTACTCATCCTTTTACTGTTTTCTGACTTCTCCTCCTCCAATACCGCCTTTGTTTCATGAACAAATCGCAACTGGTGCATACACTCCTTTAAGGCACCATCCAAGTGATCACATCTTTCTTCACTAACTGTATACTGCTGCAAGGCTAGACCCAATGTTTCCTTGACTGACAAAGCTTCTGATTCTGCCTTCTCCCAACCTACAAAACATGTGAAAACTCAGTTGTAACTTCAACGTCGAAAGAAAGATTCGACATCAAACTATAGCTTCATCACCATACATACATCACCTGCAATGGCTTCCTGCGCCACCCTGACATGCTTCTTCACAAGATCATCTTTGGCTCTATTTTCAGACTCGGCTGACAATAGCTTATCATTCAAACGCTGCAGCTCTGTCTCCAATGCCACTTTATCATCCAGATGCATATTCACCTGGCAAGACATCATCCAACCAGTAGTCTCATCTTTTTGAAATCTTCTAAATCGTAAACTGCATGCATTTCCCTTACCTCATCACCAGATTGTCTCAACGCGCCATTTGATCTTGGGTCAGCTACATCACCAGCCTTCTTCCTCCAGCTCCGCGCCTTGCTGCTGCCCATCGCTCCACACACTACTCCAACAGCATCGGCTATTTCTCCAAATTCATGGATTTCATTTCAATGTAAACATCCAACGGCACGAAAATCCAACTCCTACTTACTCACCAGATCAAAACTGGAAATCAAAACCACATAACCAGTCCAAAAAAATCGAATGCAGACACCGAGACGAAACAGCGAGGAGGTGTCAGCAACGCTCACGTCACGTCCGATTGAAATGCAACAGGAGTCACCGACAGAACAAGCAAGCGGCTGCTCCCTACTTGCGCACCGTAGGAACTGACTGATTGCTGCGGAAGCACTCAGCCGATGCGGTGCGATTGCGTGGTCGGAAACCAAGCGAAGAGGAGCAGCGAGAGCGAAAGAAAGGAAAAAGATGGAGAGACAAAACTGGTGAGAAGCGAGCAGGAGGGAGTGAGGGACTGTGAAATGATAATGGCGAAACGGGAGAGACGTCAGAGAGTGTGAGCGAGCAACAACAGCGACGGAGACGGTATCTCGGCTCGGCTCGGCTCGGCTCGGCGTGGATTTGATTCGGTACGATACGCCGATACGGGGCTGACTGAGTTGAGTCTGAGTTTATAACGGTGAGAAGAATCGGGTCGGGTTTTAGATGGGTTAGCCCGGTTGTTAGGGGACCTCGGGTCTCGGGGCGGTTGAGACGTCATCTGTGTCAGTACTTGCAAGTACGGTTTATTGACTAATTATTGCTACTACCCAACTGTTTTATTTTATTTTATTTTTGTAATAAGTTTTTTTTTGGTTTAAAATAATTTACTGTCAATCAAAACAATGTAGTTTTTGAATTAAAGTGCTAATTTCTTACTTCGACGTGTAGAGTAAAATTTAACTATAATATCATTTTAATTATCGAACGCATGTCATTATATTATTGGATCTCACAATTCACAAGATGGAGTTTTGATAAAACAGTGAAATTTTACTAAATTCGAGTCTTATGAGATAATATATAGCAAATTTTATTCAAATAAAAATTCGACTCATTTTGATCCAGAGCAGCAAAGTTAAATAAAGCGAAATCAAAACTATGTAGCTTTGAAATCACTAATCACTCTTTTCCATGTGTTAAGTAAAAAATTAAATATTATTAATGAAATCAAAATTGTCTTGTTTTCTCTCAATACCACCCATGTTTACACCAAAGACACTTGTTTTGATTGACATTATGGAATATTACTCCAATAATAAAACAAAATTTTAGATTCAAAATAGTGATCTTAGGGTACGTTTTGTAGCAATCACAATATTAATGGTAACGTGATAAAAAATACCACCTATTTTGATGGAATAAATAATCATAATTTTTAAAATTAAAATTTATTTTTTAAAATTATTAATACTTATCTTATTTTGAACCAGACACATTATATATTATTAATTATCCAATGTCACTGACATTCCACCTGCTATCTAACGTGGGCTTAATATTTCTTTACAAGCCAAACTATAGAAGCCCAATGGTCATTTAGACGGCCCATTGGCGAAATGCATCTGGGCCCAGTCCGTTACCAATTTCCCAATCCACGCTCGAATCGCCGCACCGCACTCAACCCGATCCCCCTTTTTTCCAGACGGTTAACGGCCACGCGCGGCGGCGGCGACGAATCTCAAATCATCACCAGCCGCAGATTCACGAAAATGGTCCAGACGAGGCACCAGAAATCGAAGCCGAAGAAGCAACCAACCGTAAGTCTCATTTTCTCTCAACGTCTCCTTCCTACCGTAAATTTTACGCTTTCAAATTCGAGCTTTCGAGTCCTCACTCAGTGTTTAATGGAACATATTGGATTTTTAGGTTAAGCTAAGTATGTACGGTATTTTGAGTAATTTGATGCTGTGTTGTGTGATGACATCTAGCTGCTTTGCTTGTGTGGTTTTGCTATGTTGTGAAGCGTTGAGTTTGGATTACAGGTCCGGAAGAAAGGGAAGGAAGGAGATATGACAGACTTTCGTGGGCAGCTAGACGCATTAGGATTGAAAATTATTGAAGTGACTGCTGATGGCAATTGTTTCTTCAGGTTAGAGATTTGATTTGGTCGTGCTTGTTTCAGATGTGATATGCTGAGTTCAAAGTGTCTCTCTAATATCAAGGATGTGGTCATCGGCAGAGCGTTAGCGGATCAGTTGGAAGGTGATGAGGAGGAACACCAAAAGTACCGAGACATGGTAGTCAAGTATATTGAGGTGCGCGATTTTCATTATGAGACGAATTGATGACATTTATGAAATATCTTTATCTTTTCCTGTATTAGTTCAGCACTAATCCTTCAGAAAATTATGACAGTGGTAGTTTAGTTCTCTGGTCTGGTTATTCCAGGTGTAACTCCTTTGTTGTTGTTTTTTCGGGAGTATTATTATCTTCTCCAAACATGTTGATGCATTTGGTAATCGTGACTGGGATAGGGTTATCCCTTCTCCCACCCGTATGGCATCAGAATATAGTAGCTAATATTCCAAATGTTGATACATGTTTTGAAACTCACTAATGGCTGAATATGTAGAGCAATTATCAACTTTCAGTTTTTTTTAAAAACTAAAATTGGTTCTACACATACGGTCCATGTAGCATTTAATTCATTGCTTCTCTTGTAGTTTCCTGTTCAATGCATTTCCTTCTATTAGTTGTTTTTTTATCAGTATATTGTGTGTTGTGACTCATTCAATATGAGCAAGGAGCTATCATTTTATAACATCTTAGCAGTTTGAAGAAAATAGACTTTTGAAGTTCATGGTTGCACATTATTATTTCTTACAGTGTATAGTTCTGTTGCTTTTTTCTCATTTTCCACCATTTATAAAGCACTTTTTTGTGTTACAGAAAAATCGTGAAATGTTTGAACCTTTCATTGAAGATGAAGTGCCCTTTGATAATTATTGTTGCTTGATGGAAAAGGATGGTACATGGGCTGGTCATATGGAACTACAAGCTTCCTCTCTTGTAACCCACAGAAATATCTGCATTCACAGAGTAATCTCTCCATATATCTAACTTTCTCTATCTATGTTTCCTGCTTCTATGATGCACACAAAACACTTTTCTGACAGACTTATGCCTCCACAAGAAAACTGGCAACAATTTTCTGTAGTTAGAATTCGATAGGACTGTCATTTCCTTTTTTTTAGAGTATTAAATGATTTCAGCTTCTTTATCCTGAATATAAGAGTGTTTATGGATGCTTGATTCTGTATATTGGCACTTCAAATTTTGAAACTACATTCGTGACTAGTTGTTCCTCTATGCATATCACTAATATTCCCATTAAGAGTTTGGTGCTTGGTTGTGGTTTGAGGTGTTGTGGGCCTCAACAAGTAGCATATCACAATTTTAGCATATCGGGACGGATTCCCTTCATATCATCATTGTATCTGCTGCATAAGCCATCTGGATTTATATGAATAGTGAAAGCAAACATGTCCATTGAACTTTTTTGAGATGAGTACAAGAACAGAGTATATTTAGTTTAAAGATGGATGAAATTGTGGACTATCTCATACATACCATAGTGTTATTAAGCAAAGTCAGCTATATTCATCCTGGACTGACCTTTAGTGCTATTTTAATGCAGAGCATGTCACCTCGCTGGTATATCCGCAACTTCAATGATTCAGAAGCTCACATGGTTCATCTGTAAGTACACTTTGAATCTTATGGATTATCTGCTTATGTAACTATTTATCTTTCATTAAATTTGTTAGGTGAATCTTAGCTCCAATAGTATTACGGATGAAGAAGTATATTCAGTTCTAGGGTCCTATGTTTAGAATTTTATTATATGTCACCCAATTTCCAGTTTCAAACTGTCCTGGGTTAATGGCCGTTGGACAATGCTTGAAATAATTTCAACTCATCCTATTGTTCAAGAGCCTTCTTATGTGGAGAGATACAAATCAAAAGTCTTTGCAGAAGTGCTGACAACTATGTTTATCGCTTCCAAGTTTCTTGTATGGGTTAAAATGGACCTTACAAATCCTGAGACTTTTACCTTTTCCTTAAACACACGGTTATCAAAAGCTATATTAGTCTTGATATATTCCGTCATTTCTGGGCACGGATTTGGCAACTTTTTCAGGAACTACACGTATGAACAACTCAGTCCTGTAGCTGTATGTTGCAAACCAATTGTGAAAAGAAAAATGTGTATTCATTTGCAGATCCTATCACGATGGGGAGCACTACAATAGCGTAAGGTTAAAAGAGGATAGTTGTGCTGGGCCTGCTAGACCCATATTAATTAAGGTTTATCCATCATCCCATATAAAATTTTGTTTCTTATCCTTAAGTTCTTAATCACCTGTCTATATTCATGTTATAAAATGCATTATGACTTCTAGTTTATGATTAAAGGCTGATGCTGGTCTTTCAGCAACATCTCATCACAAAAAAGTGACACCCAGCAAATCTAGAGAAGGATACGGGTGCAATATCGCCAATGAAGGGTCTATCAAATTGGTCATGGCAGGAACGGGATGTAGCAATGAAGAAAAAGTCAAGCAGGTAATTGTTCAAAAGTTTGATCCTTTCATCTCAGTGATGAGGTGAGATGACTTTCTTTCTCCTGCATCCCAGTTAGAATTATCATGTAACTTGTTATTGCACAACAGGTGTTATTTCAAGTAGATGGTGATACGGACGCTGCAATAGAATTTCTGATAGCTGATCAAGGAGCTGATGAACTCCAGTCCGAAGATGATGTATCTCTTAAGGTTTTTGATGGTAATGTCTCATAAGAAACGTGCCTTGATCAGTTAGCCATACTCATCTGATGTTGGACCATTCATCGTTCACTGATTTTCTGTTGTTCCATGACATTCCTCTTTTTTTAGTTTATTGGAGGACGTTAATTTGATAGTTCTTACCTTATGAATTGTCCAGGCAACATAGGAAGTGATCATTTTGACACTGCAGTGGCGGATAATCATGATAGTTGCCAGGTTGAAGTTAGACAGGTGTCGTCAAGAAGCATTAGAGAGAGTGATGACAAAATATCTGATTGCATGCTGGCGGACAAGTGTGATAGCGGTGTGGCGAAAGAATTTTCCTCAACTGTTGCCAAGAGCTGCGATGACAAGAAATTTGAATATGTCTCGGTGGACAATCATGATAACAGCATTGATAAAAAAGAGTCCCTTGGAACTTCTGGGCTTGGTGGTAATGATGATAAATCTGAACAGGAATGCAAGGTTTGATTTGAGATTTCATTACTGCATGTATATGTATGCTTCAGCTTCGTTTATTCTCATCTCTGCTAATTTTTGCAGAAAGTACCAAGAAATAAAGCTTGTCCTTGTGGTTCAAAAAAGAAGTACAAGTCTTGCTGTGGCACCTCTACTGGGAAAACCATGCAGTTTCCTGTGTATGCTTCTCAAATTTCCCTTTTCTTTTAATTTAACTCTGGGTTGATATTATTCTTATTATGAGGTAAACAATCAGTTGAGAGTACACGCTTTTTCACCCAGAAATGACTTATCACTAAAGCTAATAATTTTGTTGCTAAAACTAATTACAGTGTTCCGTCCTCAGTAATAAATGCCCTGTTATTTTAGTACTTAAATTTTTATAGGACATGTCTCTTGTAATCGAATTAGACATTATTGAAACACTACACACTTTATCAATTCTTCACCTTTTCATCAATCAAATAGCAACTGTTCTGAGCTCTAGATTACAGATAGTAATACATGGTGACCCTTGATCATTTGAGCAAACTGGTTTAGTTGTCTTTCTCCATAACTGAGTACTATCAGTTGCCCTTTTGCTGAAAAATGAAAACCATTGTCTTTACATTTCAGAACAAAAACCAGCAGCAACAGAAAGGATAAGAAGCAGGGTAAGAACAGCGGTACCTCCAAAGTCCCTACTACCAACAGTCCTTTGGGTGGGCCTCCTGACGTGGGTGCACTTTGCATCTAATGGAGAAGCTAAGCACACATTGACTTCGGCATGATTTCCCACGCTGCCTTTTGGTCGAGACGCTATGGTTGCCTGACTGCGTTGCTCTTACACCTTACACGATACACAAGAAGAATATGCTATTATATTTGTTGCCACCATATAGATGGAATAGAAGTTGAAGAATGTGAGCCCTTTCCAGACACACAACCGAATTCGCACACTCTGGGAAGAAGTACTGATGAATACAGAAGCATATTATCGCTTGTCCATGCTTACAGAAGCATCATGAGCTGGTTAGCAGTTGTATACACCAAGACAAGGGAAGCTGATGAATGTTGCGTATAAGGAAACAACAACAAAAATCAATGTGGCAAGTCAGTGTTGAGGATTCTCCGTGGCCTTCTGTAGTGCTCTACTTACTACTAAGTACCATATATTATGGGAGTTGGGGGACAAAAATTAATTTTCCTACTGGCATTAGATGGATGGAGCAGTATTGCACCGACATAGTTTAAATCCTAGCTACAGCTTGTTCATTAGCTAAGTTACATATTTACAGATCAGATCGTTTGCCAGCTTGAAATTGGAGCCGCAGATTCCAAACACAATAGAGGTGAACATGCAGGGGAAAAGTAAAAACATAGAAAGAGTCGGTTTCACAGGACTGACCAAAGTATCAGCATCAAGTCATACCAAAAGAGAACACGCAGCCAGCAGAATGCCAAAAGCATCAGACCTGCCGAATCATAAAGACCCCTCAACAACCGAACAAGTACTGTCGCCAAACGTTGGTGTCTCTCTCATGGTAAGGATAACAATACATGAACAGCACAACTGTTTGAATACCAAGTCTGTTATACTTTGTACATGTTATTACGATGTACGCAGCAGAAAGAAGCTGCCCCACATGGAGATGCGCCGCTGGGCTGTATATGCATGTGGGGCTAGTACATGTTTATTGTGTCAAATCTGTTTAGGCATATCATGAAAATTAGTTTGAGCTTGGCCTGCAGCCTGGTGCTGGTTCGTTTTTGATCGATCTGTGCATGGATCCGTGTCTCATTATTTGGAGACTAGTTAGAGAGTTTTAGATAAAGGACGTGCGTCTTTCATACTTTTTGGTGGTGCCATGAATGGGGTTACATTTTTTTAAAAATTAAAATATTAATATAACATTACACACATCTAATCCAAACATTAAAATTTGATCCTTACGAATTTTATCGTAATAATGGTCAAAAATCACTCTTCATCTTCTTTACCACCACACCCTAATGGCAAAGTTACATCTCATTCTCACCTCGTTTGGAGTCACAACTCTATCTTAAGTTGTGTCAAGACCTCGCTATTTCTCTCTTTTTTTTAATATGTTTTTTTATGTTATTTTATTTATCATTTAACTAACACTTATGTCTACTTTAATTTGTCAATTACCCATTCAAATGCACGTTTCATATTATAAACTATCTTAAAAATTGAGCAACTAAACACTTCATTTTCACTCTATAAGGGCATCTCCATTGAAGGTTAGTGGATGAGCTTCATATCAGAGATAAAGCTTGTCTGACATTAAGCTTCGATGTAACGGTTGGTTTATGCCTCTCTGACATGATGTGGTATCACACAGATACATAATGCGCTTCATGGACAATATACGTCGTTTGCAAGTTGAAAGCGCTGTATAAAGCTTAAGCGTTATAACAGCGTTATACGCCGTATATGGACTATGCAAACACTTTATACGATATTTTTTAATTGTAAACGACATATATTGATTAGGGTTTTTAATTAAATTGGGCCGAACTTTTTACAACATTTTAACTTAAAAACGTCATATATGCTTATAATTAAATATTAAAACATTGATTACAGTTGTTGTATAGATCAATTAAAAAATATAAAAGTTATAATAAGACGGGTGGGGTCATGTACAGGTTTGTACGAAAGGTTTATTCAATGTGGAGGAAGATTTATAAAAAGAAGATTTATGTGAATGATGAGTTGGCATGACACAAATCTAACGTAGTATGATACAAATCTGCTTTTCAGGTATATTCAATGAGGATGCCCTAGAGAAATCATTTCACACCGATAATGGCAGGGCGGATCCAAAAATTATATCAAGACGGGTCGAATATCAAAAAGTTATATAGTGTAGCATATATATTGTATATTTTTAACTTCAGTTGGGCCATTTTGATTATTAAGAAGTTAATTATGATCATTTTTGAACTTTGAAATAAAAATAAGAAAGAAATTTTTTTCAGTGGGGTAATATGACCCCCATTGGCTAAAAAATAGTTCCACCACATGATAATGTCTATTTTACATTTTACACAAAATTTTAAAAAATAAATCAATAATAAAACATGCATTTTGGAAGATAAATGCCGAGCACTCTCCCACTAGACCATTTATAAATAGATAATAGATATATGGATTTTTTAAGTTAGTAACATTGGCCACATGAATTGATTCGGCACATGAAGGACACTTCGTTAGTAACATTGGCAATTCACTTTTGCTATCTATTCTCTGATGTGATTAATATTTTTTTTTAAATAAGGTAGATTAGATAACAAATAAGAGCGGGAATATTTTTAATAACAAACCAATGAAATGGGTGCAAATTTGAATTTTTTTTTTCATAATTTTCCTTGTTTAATGAGATGTGGTATCTCATATGTTATATTGTTTATTATGGTCTGTTTGTTTTATGAAAAGTTAAAAAAAACTAATCCATTTCGCATTTATTTTCTTTTTCTATCTTATATCTTGTTATCCATTTTCTTTTAATTAAACAAATTCCAATTTTAAAAAAAGTTGAGGACATTTTATAGTTTTGCGGGCATATGTAGAAAAAAAATCTACAAAAGGCCTTCATTCATGTCGAATTGAAGATTTGATTTCTTGGATTGAATGTTGCCCGCTCTAATTCAGATATTCTAACTAATCAACGCAAATACATTATGAACTTACATAAGAAATTTTTGGGTAGATTGATGGACTGTGGACACTGTCAATGAAAAACTGTCATGTGGTGCTTCGATCAGTCACGTGGAAAAGTCAAAATAACTCAAAATCAATGGTGATTTGTCGCTTATCACTTTTCAAAGTACCGCGTGACGATTCTTTATTAAAGGTGGTGTCCACAGTCCTCCAATCCGCCTAAAAGTTTCTCATTATCAGTGTAGCATATCAACAACAATCCAATGTATGTCAGATGAAATCATTAATTTGTTGAAAAATAAAAAAGGTCACGCTATTAAAGATTCGTAGCACAATTTGATTGTAGAGATATGGCTCATGATTGCTGTTAAATCATTTGGGCAATGATATTTTGAAAGAGAGTGATTTTTGGATGGTCCGCTATGTGAATCATGAACATAAGCCGTAGAGAGTTATATGTCGTATTGAAAATAAAAAAGGTCACACTATTAAAGATTCGTAGCACAATTTGATTGTAGAGCTATGGCTCATAGTTGCTGTTAAATCATTTGGGCAATGAATATCTTGAAAGAGAGTGTTTTTTGGATGGTCCGCTATGTGAATCATGAACATAATCAGTAGAGAGTCATATGTCGTATTGAAAAATCAAACTGAAACGTGACATACATTGATTGATTGTAAAATAAATTAACTTAGATTTTTTATTCCTCAAAACATTCCTCCAATAAAATTCATGGTGTATATATTTTACAATAAAACTAAAACTTATACAAATCTCATCTATTCTCTTCCGTGGAAACAAATCCCATTAATTATACTTTCTTTGTCTATATATACATACATGTCATTTAAAATAAAATAAAATAAAATAAAATTATTTTTATATGAAAAAAGGTGGCTGCCATCCAATCTCTACTGGTTAAATTAATAGTAGCTAGTACTTTGGGTATTTCTATTTAAAATTCGTACAAAATGTAAAACATAATGAATTAATACAAATTTAGAATAATTTTGTAATGAATTAGTAAAATTAAGTACCTAATGATACTAACATGAGCTTGGTCTGTTGATTTTATGTATTTATTGAGCATATTAAAGTCGTATGGTTTTGTATCGTCCAAATTAAGCACTAAGTTGAGCTTAATACATAGTTTGACTCGTCATCAGAGGTGTGGTTTGATGGTAAAAAGCGTGAGGGATAAATCCTGACAATCTTCAATATCAGAGTTTGTATCTCCTGATGGTCGGATATGTGCGTTGTAATTTATATTTAATAAAAAAAATTAAAAAAAAATTGGGCTCCCTCACTCATTGCCAATTAATTTTGAGTATGAATCCAATGAATTTTCATGACATCAGCACGAATTTTCACCGTACCGCCCTTAAAACTTGCTCGATGGCTTACTTGATGAGGTTAATAAAGACATTCGCAAGTGAGGAGGTGTTGAACATAATTATTTGTGAATCCAAATTTGATTAAAAAGTATAGCGTGGAGGAGTGTGACCTCTTACCAGTGTTCTAAAAGTCGCTAGGCGGTTGGCTTGGGGCCTAGCGATTAATCGGCTAGGCAGGGATTATGTGGAAGGATTAATCGGATGATTAGGCGGAGTTATATATATTAATAATATATTTAATAATTGATTATAAAATTATACCTATAAAATTTTATTTTATTTTAAAAATAAAATATATAAAATAATTAGGCGCTAGGCGGGACGTTTTTAAAACGCCCAGAGACTAATCGGGCGCCTTGGCGGCTAGAC
Organism: Kalanchoe fedtschenkoi; assembly: GCA_002312845.1. Taxonomy (NCBI): domain Eukaryota; kingdom Viridiplantae; phylum Streptophyta; class Magnoliopsida; order Saxifragales; family Crassulaceae; genus Kalanchoe; species Kalanchoe fedtschenkoi. The sequence continues at coordinate 1,435,517 of NQLW01000060.1, forward strand.
GGCCGCCTTTTAGAACAGAGCCCCTTACCATCAGGTGAGGAGGTTAGAGAAATATATACTAAAAATGTACATTGAAATTATTAAATAATCAACAAGGTGTTGGCCTATTGGTATTGAGTGTTGTCTAATAATCTCACTGGAGGTGCGCGTGAGCTGGTCTGCAGTGAGTATGAGTGGGGAAGTGGGAACCATTGATCCTCTTTAAATAAAATAATAAATAAAAGAGAATTGAGAAAGTATGAGATATAAAAGTGAAGATGATTTTTTGTGATTTTGGGTAAATATTTCCAAAGTTGAGAGAAATGGCTAGTACTGCAAAGCGGTTCGAGATTATCTAATCTCGGTCCAATTAGACAAGTTACGTACTGATTAGAGAAAGCTAAAAAGCAAAAACAAACAAAACGGGTCGGTGTCGGTCCAATCGAACATCTCCAAATGAGTTTAAACGTCGTCGTCATCATCACTCCCCTCAAACACCAAATCCCAGACCCTATTAAATACCAACATAATAAATGAACAATTAAATAAATAAATCACCATTTATTTCTCTGAGAAAAAAAAAAATCGGAGACGAAGCTGAGAGCAGCAGCAGTTGCAGACAAACACATCATCAGAGCCGAACAGAACAGGACAGAACAGAACAGAACAGAAATCCCTGTTTTTAGGTTACGTCTGCTGCTGCCATCTTTTAGGTTATTTTACACTCACGCACCACTCTCGCTTTCGATCGACCAGGCGTCGTCGTCACGCATTGACCTCTGTACAAATGTGAAGTGAGTGAGTAAGAGTGAGAGAGAGAGAGAGAGAGGGATCTGAACGACTCTGTGTCGGCGGCTTCGGGTTCCACACCATCTCATAAATTCTCATACGCTGCAACAGATAGCACTCTCTCTCTCCTTCTCTCTCTCTCTCTCCTTTTTCAATTCTGATCTCTCTCTGAAGCTCTTGAAATCCTTCTGCGGTGTTTATTCGGGGACCTAAGTCGTGTTTAAGAAGAAAGGTTTGAGCTTGGGGAGGATTGGATCGGATGGAGGAGAAGCAGAGCAGCAGCGGCGGCGGCGGGGGAAGCAGTCACGGTCAGAGCAGGGCGGTGTTCGGGTCGGGTCGGGGGGGTCGGGAGTACAACGGGGTCCGGATGAGGAAATGGGGCAAGTGGGTGGCGGAGATCCGTGAGCCGAAGAAGCGCTCGAGGATCTGGCTCGGGACGTACAAGACGGCGGTGGCGGCGGCGAGGGCGCACGACGTGGCGCTGTTCCACCTCCGGGGGCGATCCGAGAAGCTGAATTTTCCTGAGGATTTCGTCGGGCGGGTGTCGGTGGAGATGTCAGCGGAGGAGATACGCCGCATGGCGACGGCGGTGGGCGCGGAGGTCGACGCGGCAGAGCTCGGGAGGAGAAGGAGAAGAGATGTGAATGAGCCGCCGCGGTGTGGCGGAGCTGAGGGCGGTGACGAGGAAGGTGGTGGTTGTGGCGGGTCGGGGCGACCCGACTTGAATCGGCTTCCGGATTGACGGGTCTGTTAGCGACGTGTCGGGTGGGGAATAATGTCGGGGAAAGTCAACTGGGGTCAAGCAAGCTACTAAAGCACCTATAAGAAACTGTTATTTTTGTTTATTTTTTTAATTAATTTTTTTTTTGAGGAAATGTGACATGAAATTTGGAAAAAAAAAATATAGTTGTTGATGGGTAGTAGTACTTGATGAGTTTATGTCATGGGATCCCTAAGGTGATCTTTAATGTAATGTATTAAATATTATCTTAGTTAATATCTTTACAAAAATATATTCATACACTGTGTAAATTAAATACTTATTTTAATTTAATTTTGTGTATGAATGTAAATTTAGTAATTTAACAGAGTTATTACATGATTTTAATTTACCTCTATGTCCTAAGCCTTCGTTTGGTTGCATGTATTAGGAATTGCATGATTGTGTTTAGTTCAGAATATGAATACATATTAATAATGCAGTAGGAGAAAATTTATCTTTTAAAATTCATATTAATAATATTCATATATATAATACGGTGTACCAAACATACAATAAGGTGAATTGGATTAATTTTGATTTACAATGATTTTTGTATGAATTATAACAATATAATAATTAATGTTTGATTAAATAAATTAAGTGTCAATATTAAATATGTATTGAGATTGTAAAGTGATAAATGAAATAGATAAATATATTGTAGTTAAAGATAATTAAAAGAGGATAAATAAAGTAAATTATTGGAATAGGTAAAAAATTTGATCGACGAATACTCTATAAAAATACCTCTTTTACGCTAAAATGATCAAAATTTGCAGACCAATTTAAAATGAGGTCGCTTATTATTCTCACATCATCTTTTGGTTTTATTGTAAACGACGTTTATATTTAAAAGCGTTGTCAACATGTTTTACAGACGTCGGTTTAAATCTATAATTAATTAGAGTGTTTCATAAATGAAATTCATTGTACCAAAAAAAGTTTTCATTTAAACAAATATATTATTTTAATTTTAAGATTGTTATGTACTATACATTTTTTAAAAAATTGTTAATTATAAGTCATGTTAATCATTTAATAAACAAGCTTTTACAACATAATTCAATGTAGCACGATAAAATAGATAAAATTTTTGATGTAGTAGACTAAGGAGGATGGCAAAAAAACCTTATTATAAATATTAAAAACATATTCATTCACTCTGTCATCTTTCATTTATCAATTGAAGAAAATATACGCTTTCATTTATCAAGCTTGTGAGTTGTGATCGCTCTATGTCGGTCGGCATAAATACCGACAAGGATTGATAAGTACGTTCACCTGTCTTTTGTCGTTTAAGATTAAATTGAGTTGATTAAATATATATTAATATTGGTGATTGAGTAAATTTTTATAAGTGTTTAATATATTTTATTAAAATTTTGTGTAATCAATAAAATTGATGAATTATTACCGATGTGAAATAGTTCTTTTATTGATTATGATAATTATAAATAGTAAATACGTATTGAAATTGTTAAGTGATAAATAAAACTGGATAAATAAATTCAGTTAAGTGAAAAGTAAAATAAGATATAAAATAATAGCCTTTTATTCAATTAAAATATCGTGCAGTAAATTTAAATGCAAGTTATTCACAATACAAATGTTAAAAAAAGATGAGTATATTATCAAACTAGAATTCGATATGAATTAAGCGCAAATTATTTATGATACAAATGTTAAAAATTATAATAAATATATTATTAAATTAGAATTCGATACGAATACGTTGATATTCATCTTAATAATATTTCATATAAAAATGATGAATAAATAAAAAATGACAAATGAGAAAGGACGGACGGACTTGAGATGTATTTAAAATTGCATTTAATTAAGTGGGTTATTATTATTATTATTATAAGCCGTATGATTATATAGATCATATATGAGGAAATAGATTGTCGGTGCATTCGTGCTATATTCAGTGGCAAGTGGTATTTTTTGTAATAAGAAAAAAAACACTTATTACACTTATTATTTTTAATAGATTGTCGATTAAATCGTCCGTCAACTTATTTTCAAAATTATTTTATTTCTGATCTATTATTCATTCAGATTCGCAGTTTCACATTTTCGATCGCTTGCAGGTACAAGAACCTTTGTTGGCGCTTCTGGAATATGTATAATGATTGTTAAGGCGCAACGTTTTGAACAGTTGTAGTTAGATTACCAACGTCTCCACCAAATCGAAACACTGCTATCTCATCGAAATATCGGATCACTTAAACTTCTATTAAATGGTATCATCCAATCTGAATATTAAGTATCCCTTCATTAGTAACACCCAATATTTGTCTCGGCTACCAAATGAAGCCTAGTTCAGTCTAGTGAGAAGTGTTACCATTTGACTTCCGATTCGATTTTAATGACTATACATACGTGATAGTTTAGAGTTACAATCCTACTTAAAAGAATATATATGTCTATATATATATATATATATGAGAGAGAGATTAGAGTAGGGTTACACCGCACTTAGATAATACTTGTATATCTATTACATTACATGAGATATCAGATTAGGGTTTCTGTTCGTTATTGAAATTGAACTTGACATGTGATCGACGGATAAACATATACTATGTACTCCATGAGGGTGTTGTGCAAGCGTGCGATGAGACGAGAATGTTACCTAGAACAAACAAACAAAATTACCCGGGAAGAAAATGAGTGCAAAACTTCAGTCTGACTCTTAATTACCTCAGCAAAGTGATGGATGGATGAAAAGGAAAGTACAAACCTATTCATTTCTCACTGGGGTCTAATGACTTCCCAAATGGGATCTTTGACCACGTCAACGCTTTTTTCCTTCAACCACTTGCCATTGAAAAAATTGGATCTAAGCCATTTAAAGCTACCGTAGGCTTAGGTAAGAACGTAAAGCAAAAAAAAAAAAGTGTGTGTTTTAAAATTTCTGATGGAGATGGATTTATGAAGAATGTTAAAGACAATTCATGGAATTGATATATAGTTAAATGGAACAAATTTGGTTCGGTTAATTTGGCCTAAAATCGAAAAAAAATTGTTTAGTTCGGTTTGGTTAATGGAAGAGAAATTTTCGAGTTTGAATTAACCAAAAATTAAATTTATTAAATAAAAAGTAATTTTTATATATAAATATATTTATTTTATAAAATATATTTATTTTTTCAGTTAATTTGATTAATTTTGATTTATTGGATATTTATTGATTGAGACTTTTATAATTCGGTTCTGTTTTAACCGAATAGCAATTCGATTCAGTTAACCGGTCTATGCTCTCCTCTAGAGAATATAACTTCATTTCTCATTTTCCTTCTATTTAAGAGGATTTAAAGGAAATTCGAGGTATAAATGATAATTTCATCCGTTTTATTGTCTAACAACTAAAATTAAATTTTGGATTATGATCCCAAACAACCAAATCGCCAAACCATTTAAAGACAAATCAAAACTACATACGCAGTTTAATTTTTAACTATCAATCACCATATGTCATGTGTCTCTTCTAAACTATTTTGTTTTGCACGAAAACCACTATGTTTTGATTGATATTAAACTTAATTGTTTAGCATTATTGAGTTAAAATTATTAAACTTTAACTCATCTTTTATTCTCTATCTGTCAAAATCCTTCATGAATTCGCATTTGTACTCTCAAATCATCTCTTGTCCCCTTTCTTCTCTTCTCGTTTTGAACATTTTGTCTATCATTCTCTCTTAATTTGTCTCTTACTCTCTAAATTCGAGAAAAAAATGAGAAAAATGTGATGGAAATAAAGTGAGAAAAGTTAAAAGAAATGATATGTTTAATCTAATAAAAATTGGTAAAAGATAAATTAGATAGAATTTATTAAACCATAAACCCTAGGAGACAAAAATACTATCAAAATAAATTTCAATTCAAACATATTAATATTTTATGTGATAACAAATGCATCCAACTAGTCCACATTACAATCGACAAATCAAACTCCTCTTTAAAAATCAAGATGACATAATTTTGGACGTATGCTAGAGTGAGATGCAACTTGAATTAACGACAGATAAATAATAGATAATTTTGTGTTGCAAAAATTTACATTTCTAAGTCCGTATTAATAATACAACTTTAATAAATAATATTATTTATTTATATTAATCACACCCTCCATAATCTTATGCTATATATCGTGCACTATATATATTTACATCCAATCAACACTCTACCTTCAATCTTCTTTTTTTTTTTTTTCCGATGGCTAAATGCAGCACACCTCTCTATCTTATAGTGAAATAAGATTCGTTGCAGGCAGTTCACGCGCACCTCCAATATATTTATGTTTATGCGATACCACTAAAATTTGAATTCATAATTTGAAAGTTATTAGATAACACTCCAAACTGTTATAGTAAAATCTTTACTCTCAACTTCAAGAGCACCTTGCATGGAGATGAATAGTAGGATGGATCCATGAATCATAACATCTCATCATCGAATATTTAATTTAGGTTAAAACACCAGAGTGCGTGTGGGTGTGGCTTTGCATTTGTTGCCTTGCTTAAGAAAAACCAGACATTGTGAGATGTCTCTGGTGGTTGATGGAGTTAATTAAGCAGAGACAAAAAAGACGAAACATGAGTTACGTGCAACATAATGATTCTTTGTAAGTGGACTTTGTTTTCTCATATATAGTGTTATTTTGTGTCACTGTTTTTAGGGTTTTTTTTTCAAATGATTCAATCCTATTCGGAACAGTTTGTGTAGGGTTTCAACTTGATTCAATTCAACCACCGCTAGGCGAAGGCGTAGAGTAGTGTAGCTTATTGATTAACGCCATTTATCAAGCTTTACGATTAACGGCATATTTATCAGAACCGAATCGGAGGCTGAACCGATCATAGTTTCGGTTTTTAATTTTTTGATTGAACATCGGATCGATTCGACCGCTGGTTCAATTAGAAGCAGATTTTGTAAGTGTTTAATAATTATGATATTGAGTTTAATAATAAGTTCATTTAGTGGTAAGATTATAGTCTAAAATTCAACCCACCTTGAGTTTGAATTCATGTAGAGATATATTTTTCATTAATATATTATTTACTTATTAATTAGTTTATATGCGTATAATAATTAAATAATTTTATTATTGTTCTCATGAATCAGTTCTTAAGAAAACCGGCCGTTTCAAGTGGTTTTCCTATGAAACGATTGGTTCGGTCTGGTTGAATCCGGTTTAATGTGCAAGGCGGTAAGTATAATCAAGTCGAACCGGAACCAGATTCGGTTCCAAGTCCAACCGATTGAACCGGCCGGTCCGATCCGGTTTTAATAACAATGATGATCATCTCTCACTTGGATTACTCCCAATATTCAATATATGTCATTTTGAATTTTTTCATAATGATTTGCTTTGTGTATTTATGATAAATACTATGGTAAATATTATGAGATGGATAATAATATATTTATATTGAATTATAATTTTTTTAATAATATTATTGTATCTGTAGAGTAGAGTTCATATGTGAAATGTCTCACATATTGTATAGTGAAAAACAGAGAAAGTGATTTATATTTGACTCACAGTAAAAATACAATTCAATATGAACTGACTTCAAATTCAACATGTTATAGGAGCTAATGGGTCGATTTAACATTAGCATGTGAGACGTGAAATATGTGTTGTAGACAACAAGCACAAGTAGAGAGACACCCCAATTGTGAAGGACGCTACGAGATAGTGAAACGGACTCGCAAAGGTGTGAGTGACCTGGTTGAAAAGAGTGAGACAACAATTGAGAACGCATGTTGAATCGCGAAAGAGGAAGAGAGACGCAGAGGGTTTACTTACGAAGAAGATGCTTGCGACGAAGAAGAGCATATATAAAAGTAATGATCGAGAGGGAGCATGTGTTATTTTCCCAGATGAGAGGGAAATTGTTGAGTTTCACTTCACAAAATCTCTCACATCGAGTAGTGAAAAGAAGTTGAAATGACTTATATAAGATGTTGATTCTGATTTATAAACTTAATTTTTTAAATCAGAGTAAACATATAATCTAATATGAAACGATCCAAAATTCAAACAATATCATAATTTCTTAAATGAAAAATTACAGATACATTATGTACTTCATTGCAAGATCCATGTGAAAAATACCACCCTACAATAAGATATGCTCGTGTTATAAGTTTTTGTTCGGCTTAAAAAAGTGAGAAAGAATGAAAAATGTGGTTGAAATAAGAGGGATTAGTCTTTTATTTAGTGGTTTATGGGACATATTACAAAGTGTATCATGAAATAATCTATATGTATATCGTATTGATACGCTGTCATTGGGTGATTTGTAAGTTGATTAATGTTACACTGTCAAAAGAAAATAAAGTGTGACTGACACTTTTTTTCTGATCAAACTAATCATAAAAATTCAAAACCTATTTAATTAAAATTTTCTAAATATAAATGCTAAAATAAATGTAATATAGACTCAGAGTAAATTCTTAATGTAAATTTTACTATTAGTATCATATGCAACTGCATCGGATCAACTATTACTTACTATAAATAGCTAATAAGAGATATAAAAGACGAACAAGAAAAATACCGCACGCTCGTTGACACTATATCGAAGAATTCGCTCGAAACTAGCTATTGATCGTGCTTCTGGGCTTCTGCCCAAGAGGCTAACCCAACAATTGAGTTATTGTAGCCCATGGACCAAATTTAATGAGTATTATTCATGTGTTATACTCATGAGTTTAATTCTTTTGGTTCATTGAAATCAGGCGCGAGTTGAACCGGATCATATCCATACCGAATTGTATCCGTGTTTTTACTCGACACAATATCTGTTACCCGATTGTGTACAACCATATAGATTTATTTCAATCAGTCATGAACAAATCTCATTGATCATAAGCGGCACCTAGTAATGTATTGAGATCTCTTATTAACAATAATTGATTCTCGAGGTAATCAAATCTTAATCAATACGAATCAATTAACTAATTTAATGGGCAAACACTAATACACTGCTCATGACTGTCAATTGACCCTGTCAAATTCATGAAGATAGTGTAGGTACATTTTTTAACACCTTACAAAACTAAGTAGCCAAAATATATAGAATCTCATGATCGAATAACCAAAATATAAAGGATCATACCTTACATTACCATGCATTTTATGAGATTCCTGTAGAGTTTTCATCACAGGAAAATAAAGTTGTAGTCATGACTTTAATTTAGTAAAATCTGTCAACTGAGATGCCACCCTTTTTAGCTCATAATATTTGTATAAAAATATGTAAAACAACAATCGATGTATATTTATATGTCATATTAAAGCTTCATCTATGTTTAAGAATTTTTTGGATTCACTTCGAATATATGAACATATAATTCTCACGAACTCCATAATATATTATAATGTCTTACTAGTGTTATTATAAAATTAAATATGGTAGGCATATTTGAATTGTCTGTTTGGAAAAATGGATTGATCCATTAAACATTCATTTATGCATACATAAAGGAATTGATTCATTACATACAAGGTAGAGTACTCGTCGAATATATTCTTTATAATGAACGTTGGATTTGAAGAGGAAAAAAGTTGATAGAATTCTACTGATTGGTGTCTATGCGAATGATCTGACCATAACAGATTCAAAGAGCACCGATGTTGTAGAATTCAAGTCTCAAATGGCAAAATTACTCAATATGAGTGATATTGGTCTTCTTAGCTATTACTATTAATGGAATTGAATCACCTACCACCAAACATATGGGTGATGTCAAACACATCTTGAGATATGTTCGTCGAATAATTGGCTTCGCTTACAGGTATTGCATTTTTTTTAGATACTTGAAAATCGTAGTAGTTCAGATCGTAATTAAATAAGTGGTAATAGTTTAAATTCTTTTTCAGGTAATCGCGAGCAAATCGGACAAAATGAAAAATCAAAAGTCACGTTAGAATGGAAGAAAGAAGGAAATAGATTCCCAACTGAGATTGAAAAAAAAGGCCAAATTCATTCGCGGAAGAGAAGAAGAAGACAGGAGGAGGTCAGAAGACCGGCCGATCGTGCGATTCACGTGGGGTTCAGAAAACGACGTAGTTTTAGCCTCACATCGTAGAGGTTTAGGGTTTGTCGGATCAATGTCGCCCGCACCCCCTCCTCTCCCCTGAAATTCAGCTCGCTCGGTCGCTCGGTCATATGACTCTCCAGGCACCTGCATGCTCGAATTCAGCCATCGTTCCTTCTGGGTTTGAACTATGATCCTCTCAAGGTAATATTCCTTGGCTGTAAGTTAAGCTTATGCGTGTTAATGGCGAGAGGTCCTGCCGTGGCTCTCTTACGAGCTTGCACACGTAAAAGAAACGCATACGGGAGGGCTAAAGCTTCCATCTTTAATCGTATTTTTCCCGAATTAAGCCCAGCAGGTGTTGAGGTGGGGGCTGCTGATTTCACCAGGAGTTTGTGCAATTTCAATTGTAAAGGAAGAAGCTTTCAACATGTTTCTTCGATTTTCGATGCTGGGAAATTCAGCGCGAGGTTGATTTCGTCCCAGTCGGAAAGTGGGGAGGAGAGTTCAAATGTGAAGGATGAGTGTGGTGCCCCGGAATTCGACTATAATGTGGATGCGGCGAGCCTCGGGGCTGATGGGGTTTGTGATGAGCGCGATGGTTGGAAGAAGGCTGCTTCGGCTGTCATCGAGAAGGAACCGGATGAAGACGTTTGGAACGATGATTTCGAGGATGTTGTTGAATCGGATGAGGGCAGTGTTGATTTTGAGAAAGCTGAGCTGCTTGATCCGGTTGAGCTGTATAAAGAGATGATCAGCTCCGAAAGCGGTTCGAATAAAACTCGACAAGAGTGGGATGTGATGGTTGAAGTGTTTAAATATTTTGTGAATTCAGGGTGGGCGTCGAATCAGGCTCTCGCGATTTATATCGGGAAGTCGTTTTTCCCCACTGCTGTCAGCAAGTTCCGGGCGTTTTTTATGAGGCGGTGTCCGCGAGATGTGTACAAGTATCTGGTTTCGCTCGGGCCTGGTGAAGATGCTGAGAAATACATTTTCCCGATTTTTGTAGAATTCTGTATGGAGGAGTTTCCGGATGAGATAAAGAGGTTTAGGAACATGGTCGAGTCTGCGGATCTGACCAAGCCTCACACGTGGTTTCCGTTCGCGCGGGCGATGAAGCGTAAGATCATTTATCACTGTGGACCTACAAACAGCGGTAAAACTTACAACGCGCTGCAGAGATTTATGGAAGCGAAGAAAGCCATCTACTGTAGTCCGTTGCGGCTGCTGGCCATGGAAGTCTTCGACAAGGTGAATGCTCAGGGTGTTTACTGCAGCCTTCTTACCGGCCAGGAGAAGAAGTTCGTTCCATTTTCAAACCACGTCGCGTGCACCGTTGAAATGCTTTCGACTGACGAAATGTATGATGTGGCTATCATCGACGAGATACAAATGATGGCCGACCCCTATAGAGGGCACGCTTGGACTCGAGCGCTGCTCGGGTTGAAGGCTGACGAGATACATTTATGTGGAGACCCGAGCGTTCTCGACGTTGTCCGCATGATTTGCTCAGAAACTGGCGACGACTTGGTCGTAAATCAGTACGGAAGATTCAAGCCGTTGGTGGTGGAGGCCAAGACTTTGCTGGGGGATCTGAAGAACGTTCGTTCCGGAGATTGCGTCGTCGCGTTCTCAAGGAGAGAGATATTTGAGGTACGAGTGGCTATCGAGAAACACACGAACCATCGCTGCTGTGTCATATATGGTGCCTTGCCGCCTGAAACTCGCCGGCAACAGGCGAGTCTGTTCAACGACCAGGATAACGAATTCGATGTTTTAGTAGCGACTGACGCGGTGGGAATGGGCTTGAATCTGAACATACGAAGGGTCGTGTTTTACGGCCTTTCGAAATATAACGGAGACAAAATCGTTCCAGTGGCCGCGTCACAAGTGAAGCAGATTGCGGGTCGAGCTGGAAGAAGAGGAAGTATTTATCCCGACGGACTCACTACGACTTTGCACTTGGAGGATCTCGATTATCTCATCGAGTGCTTACAGCAGCCGTTCGACACCGTTAAGAAGGTTGGACTGTTTCCTTCGTTCGAGCAGGTTGAACTATTCGCCGGAAGATCGCCCTACTCTTCCTTCTCCCAGCTTCTCGATATGTTCGGAGAAAGTTGTCGTCTGGACGGATCATATTTCTTGTGCCGCCACGATAATGTGAAAAAGGTAGCGAACATGCTGGAAAAGTTCCAGGGCTTGTCGTTGGAGGACAGATTTAATTTCTGCTTTGCGCCGGTGAACATCCGGGACCCGAAGGCTATGCACCACCTGATGAGATTCGCCGCAGCCTTCAGCGACAAGCTCCCGGTGGGTCTGGCGATGGGTATGCCGACACGGCACGCTGGCAACGACACGGAGCTTCTGGAGCTCGAGACCAAACACCAAGTGTTGTCCATGTATTTATGGCTGTCTAACCAATTCGACAATGATACATTCCCTCATGTGAAAAGGGCAGAGACGATGGCGACGGATATTGCTGAGTTGCTCGGGGAGTCGCTCACTAAAGCGCGGTGGAAACTCGAACCGAAAAAGGCTGACAAGCAAAAGACCAAACAGAAGGAAGCTGGTGAAAAGAAGAAGGAACATTACGAAAGGCCGAAATCTCTTATCAAACTGCGGAAAGAGTAAGCACGTTGAATCATCTCAAGTTCCTTTTAATTTCGTCGATGTTCCCCTTTTTATTTTGCCCCTCGCATGACTTGTGTGCCATCGATAAGCTGAGAAAATTCGTGGTTGCAAATTTATTTTTTTTCTAGTCGTCTAGAAATTTTGGATTTTTTCGTTGACGAAAACTTTTCAGTTTTCACACCTTTGTAGTTTGTAGGGCGGATGATGTCGGAGAGTATCGATTAATCCCAGCCTAGCTACCCTTTGCTGTTGGAACCTAGAATTTAGTCGTTTATTTGATTGCTGGCTTCGGAAATTTGTGCATCTGTTTCTGCTAAGCCGTTTTCGGGGATTTTATTTGAACTGTTTGCTTGGTATTTGTATATTTCGCTGCACTGTTAATTCGAGTGTTCTTTGGATGATATCTGGTTTGATGTTGGCCGTTGAGTGGATTAGTGAGGTTAGTGTTTGATTGGCTTTGCCTCGCTTCTTTTGCTTGCAGAAAATTTCATCAAAATCCCGTTGCGTTTTATATTTTACAAGCGTTACGGTTTTTTTTTTTTTTTTTGCGTTTAGGGGGAAAACGAATAGTGATAGCTCAGATCTACAGGAAGTTTCTAGGGAACTACTGACATCGAAAAAGAATGCAGCAGCGTGATAATCCCGTCTCTCAGGTATATTATGGAATTATTTTCATTAGGTTTTGTAGAATTTCATATCTTTAAGAAATCAGTATAAGCTCTATAGTGACTTCTTGCAAGTGCCGAGAAATGTTCGATTATGGATTCGTTTTACTTGCTGGAAAGCCAAACTTGGTTTTACAAGTCTATTTCCCAAGACTCTCTTTCACTCATATGAAGCCTGTTGGCATTTTAGTCTGAAGAGCCTGAAAATATTATTCCTTTTCCAGGTATAAGTAACAAACAGCCGACCACACACAGCAGCGTCAAGAGGATTGGTCCTGGAAATGACTAGTGTGACGCCTGTTGTATCCCTCGCAGGACTTCCGTGATGTCTAGAGTTGAACAAGCTCTTGCTGCTCCATGGGATCAACAGGTGGGTGGCCGCATGGTTCACGCTATGCCGACTTGTCTGGGTGTCCGAAGCAAGGTAAAGACAGTCACATGCTTCCAGATTTGCCAAAACAGTCTCCTGGCACTTATCATACACGTGTCTTTTTGGTCGACTGGTCACTGTATTACTAACTGTGGAGCCTATAGCCACACAGGGATCTATTATGTATCATTTTTACAGGAGGAAATCTGGTAGTGAAAGGGAACTAGTGCACGGTCTGCATTCTTCGCATAACTGGTCATTCAACTTCTTTTGCTGCACTGTTGGCGGTGGTCAGATGTCTGCATTTGATGCAACATGGAACTGATTCCAACCGGTGAATTACAGAGTGCTAACTAGCGGCTACTGTACCAATTTGACATGCAGACACTTACCTTCGACTGTGATAGTAGTTTTCACGACATGAAGTTCCTCCTTTGCAGTCATTAAGTCCTTAACTGTATACACCCCAGTCCACTGCTGGTGGCAAACAAGAATTATTCGAACATAATTAACTTTACATAGGTGTAGCTTACTCATTTGGATTGTGTCCCCAACCAATCCACTATGAATTTGGATTACAGTCACATAAATGAATACTTCATTACAGAGGGATTCACGCAACTTCATGTAATTGAAAACAAGAAATTACTTTGTCGAACCTGTCTGAGGAACTCAGTTCTACAACAAGCCACCAGTGTGGATAACAGAATGAGGAGCTGTAAATAAGCCGCAAAAAAAAAAAAAGAGTTGGAAGAGTGGAATGAACCTGAAGAGCCATCAGTTGTATCCAGTTCACCAATTCGAGTAGTTCTGGACCTGGTAGCCATCTAGCCGGGTTTCAGCTCTTGAATTGCTTCGCATAATGATGCATGATTTGTTATTCATCTGATCTTTCTGAGGTAGGAGTGACAGGGGTGTTTTCTTCCTTCAGATGGAGAGGAATTCGAATGCCAAGTTCTCTTAGCCTGTCCACCAGGCCGTAAAGAAACTCGAACGTGAGTATACGTTGGGAGTTCAGTTCTTCTCTTACTTCTGGGTGAATGCTGAACCAATCCCCGAGCAATTTGTGAACATGGGCACGGATCATTCTCCAGGGTACAGGGTATTTCTCACAGAGTTTCAAGTACTCACTAAGCAGATCTCCTTGGTCTAATTTTGCTTCTCGAGTTCTGTCTTCGTCCTTCGCCCATTCTTCTGTTCGGTATCCGGCGAAAACGGCAGGGTTCTCCAGAAGAGTTTCAGCCGAGAGGACCCCTTCAACACCAGTCTCTTCTAAACAACTACAGACGTCTTCCATATGCCTCACATTACCATTAGCAAGGACAGGGATGTTGACAGCTTCTCTAACAGCCTTGATAATTTTCCAGTCAGCTCTAACTTTTCTCTGATCTTTCTGATCCCTGGTCCGGCCGTGAACTGCTAATAGAGCACAACCAGCGTCTTCAAGCATCCTTGCATACTTGATTGTGTCCTCTAATTTTGGAAAGACGCGAATTTTGCATGATACTGGAACTTCGAGGCTGTTTGCCAGCTTTTCCACCAAGGATTTCACAACCGGAAGGTTGTCCATCAGGAACGCTCCATAGTTTCCTCGTTTAGCTATACGTTGTGGACACCTACACATCACAGTTAAATCAGCATTTCAACTTCTCAAAAAACTGTAGCAAGAAATATTACCACAACCTTCATCCACACTACTCAATCAAACAGTGTCAAGCCATCATCCGAGGTGAAACTTAATTATCACACCGACAAAAAAGACAAAAAAGAAACGCCTTCCATAGCCAAGCTAAATTGCATATCAGCATTCACAACTGATTTGAAAGCAAAGGATGTCATAACTTCTACAGCAAGCCATTTTCTTGCAACATCTACACAACTGCATTGCATATAAGCATCTCCTAACAATCTGACAATCAAGCAAGTAATCCATACATAGTAACCGTTGGGCAGATGTCGAAGAGAGCGAGTGGAGCGAAGCATAACCTAATTGATATAGTAAATTTATACCTAGGGCTAAGATTATATATATCATGTATCTGTAACCTAGCATACCAAATAGTAACTAAATCTATTTTTTTGCAAATACCAAATAGTTGAAGCCAGTAAAGAATGTTACCCCAGATTGATGTCAACATAGTCGCAATAAGGCTCCACTCTCTTGGCCGCCTCGAGTAAGATATCCGGATCATTGGCACAGAACTGAACAAATAAAGGCCTATCTTCCTGCATTCAATCAGCAATTACAAGTTAAATCCAAACCCTGAAGCTCAAAATTCGATCAACTGTCAAAAAAAAAAATTACACACAGACCTTGCAGGTGGTGAACTCCTGAGACCTATACTTTTCATTCTCGCTAAAAATCCGAGCGTGCAGCATCGGCGTGTACGCAGCTGTAGCTCCATACTTTCTGCACAGCATCCGGAACGGCAGCTCCGAGCTATCCACCATCGGCGCCACGATCAGCTTCGGCCGCCCCAGCTTCCTCCAATGCGCCCAAGCCCGCTCAATCCTCGACTCACCGCCGCTCACCTCCCGCCTCGGCGAAGCAGAAACCGCTAAAATCGGTTCCGCAGCTGGATCGGACACTCGCTGCTCGTCCGGCAGGGCGTCGGCGCAGAGGGAATCGTCCGCGTCCTTGGCTAGGGTTTCGGCGACTGGAGGCGCCATGAGGGGGTTGGAGACGGAGATTAGGTGTCTGAAAGATGATTTAGAGCGGTTGAAGGCTGTGAGGGCGTGGGGCTTGGGGTGGAGAATCATGAGCGGACGGCGGGAGGTGGAGCGAGAGCCATCGCCGCCGCAATCGCCAGCGTTGGAATTTGTCTGAGGATCGGGCTAGGGTTTAGAAAATTTGATGAATATTAAAAGTCGATATCTAATTTAAAAATTCAAAATTTTATTAATTTATTATCATAATACAAAATATTTTTTACATTATTAATAATTTACGCTATGTTATACTTATTTCACATGAAACTTACAAAAAAAAAACAAAATAAACATTAATCTATTAAATTTATCTAATAACTCGTATAAATAGTTTTTGGAATGAAATTTGATCTTTTTGAAAAACAAATTAATAAACATTGATAGTGGGAGAAATACTCTGGCGTCACCATTGAAAAAACGAATTAGTATAAAGGTTTCATTTAACATTTCATAATTCTTAAAAATGAGGATGAATAGGTATTTTAACTAAATTAAATAACACTGAAATGAGATTTTTTTCTAATTTGTTCTCATTTCGCTAATTAATTTTGATTTTACTCTAGTTAGGTAATTTATTTTGATTTTGCCCAACTGACAAAACCGAAAATTATATTGACGGTTTGTGTAAAGAAAACCCGAAATCACATGTTTACCATCTCATTAAATTGAGGATGTCATTTCCGGTTTTCCTAATCAAATATCTAATGTCATTCCCCATTTGGTAAAATGAAGCAAAATTGAAATAGAATATCCAAACAGGATAGAATTGAAATTAAATACGAATTGAGAAAATCTTTAAATGATATGATTTAAAAAGTTACATTAATTCAAATAAAGGATAAATACTAATTTTATTGATGCGTGCTCGAAATTTGCTCAATGTGTTTAATTATATGGAATTCACTCAGTTAATTTAAATTAAAATTCACCAAAAGAAATAAAGAAAAAAACACATCCTTAACGAAAATACAATATAGAATTTATTCAAATTACCAATTATGCAAAAAAAAGAGCAAATAAACTAAAAATAATTAAGGAAATGAATAAGACTTTCTCAATATGGCTTTTAAAACAAGCAATTAGTTGAAAGTTCGAGCTATCCAAAAACTGTTTAACTGTATTTATATATGTTTATTTAAATATATGATACGTAAAAATTAGAATTATTTATCCGCTGCTGAAATTTGATCGATTAATGAAATGTATAAATATAATTTGCAAAATAGAGTTTGGCAACTTTTTTATTATGATATGAATATCAAGTTTAACATAAAATAGGAAGCAAAGTCCACCGCTATTTTGCAGACAAAACATTTATTCATATAGGTCGCCTACAGGCAGCCAGGCGTATTGGGCTTGGGCCGACAAGTACGGGCCTGTTTCACTTTATTGTTTTTTTAATAAAATAGTAAAAGGGTTGACTTACACCTTTCAGTCAACGCTAGCGCTATTCGGAGTGGACCAGCCATTGACGAATAGATCATCACCGTCACCTCCGCCTTCACCACCTTCTCCCGCCGCAAGGTGCTTTTCCCTTCCAGTGCACCTCACGGGTGTCACGGGCTCCGAGTTCACGTAGCCGTTGACCATGGCATCGCCGCCGCCAGTAAGACAAAAGGTGTAGAAATAAAAATATAAATTTTATTTTGAGACATAATTTTTTATAAAACTTAAATAAGTATAGAAATAAAAATATAATATTTTTTAATATTGATTGAGAGTACAATTTTTTTAAACTGATTGGAGTATAAAAATGAGATATATAATATTTTTAGACTTAATTGGAGTACAAAAATTAAAAATATATTATTTTACACTAATAATATATAATATTATTTAAATTTGAGATACAAAATAAAATTTAGTCCAACTATGGAGCTAGCTTGTGTTGCAGCTTCGAAACTCCGGTGAGTACTGATAGCAGACAGACAACGGAGAGTTAATAAATTTACGTTGACTTTTCATTGGATTGGGTACTTGAGTTCGACGACAAGACTTATGAACATAATTGGGTTATATTGAGATGTTTCGATTTAAATTTGAATTATAAAAATTATATTTTGGATTGGATTTGAGGATACAACATTGAAATTTTGACTAAATTAAAAAATATAAGAATTTTCGTATTTTTTTTACTAATGGTTAAAATTATTTCGAGTTGACTTTGGGGGTGGTTGCAGTTAGCTTAAAAATATATGTAAGGTGGATGGGAGCTTTGAAGTGGTAATTGTTGGAAATGTTGGATGAAATCGTCAAATACTTAGTTATTAAAATCAAATTATTTTCACGGGTGTACACCAGTCCAGACCTGGATCGGACCGGAACCGGAATCTGGATTTTTTGTAGACCGAAAACCGGACGGGTTTGAAACCAATCAGGACCGGAATCTCCCAAAAAAACATCAGCAATGCATACAATATTGCAACAAATCTGAGTATAAATCAACAATTAAACCTGCCAATTGCAACACAATCCGATCAGCTATTTAAATATGTCATTTTAACCTATTATAGGTCCAACAATTAAACTAAATATGAGTATATAGGCATACAACAACCCTCTCCTTATAAAATCACAGAGAAAAAATTAGCAGTGACAACTGCAATACTATATATGCATACAAAAACCCTCTCCTTGTGTCTTGATTATTGATTCTTGAGAGAAGGGTCTTTTACTTTTGGAACTCGACATCTCAAAGGGACAACCATTTTTGTCAAATAATAATTGTGCACAAAAGAAACAAATAATAAAATAAAAAATAGTAATGATTAAGGAATCTTACACTGTAAGAGTTTTTTGTTGAAGCTTCCGTGATATTTGGTTGGAATGAAAATTTCGAATCTGAAATAAAATAAAATATAAAATTAATAAGAATCTAAAAAACAACTCAGTAGTGTACTGTAAAACTCAGACCTGAAGCTAATTTTTAAGAATATATTAGTTTTGGATCCATGGATTTTCAGCATAATCTGAGCTAATTAATCCTGAGTGCTGATTCGAGCCATAGCTTATGTGAAATAATGTTATTCATCTATTCAAATAAAATAACCAATGAATAAAGAATCGAGAATACCTTCAAATTGGTGAGCACTGAGGTCGAGAACGGGTGACGGCGGAGGTCGAGGGCTGAGGTACAAAGCATAACGGGCGAGGGCGCTGATGGCTGAGGTCGAGAGCAATGAGTCGAGGACTGAGGTCCTGAGAAATTGAGGATGAGATGACATGAGCGAGAGGTCGGGGCCGAGAGCGATGACCGATGAGTCGAGATCTGAGGTCCTGAGGATGAGGCGACACGAGCGAGAGGCCGAGGCCGAAAGCGATGAGCGATGCGCGATGGGGGATGAGTCGAATGTCGGTGATGGGTAAGGCGTGACGCATGTGGGTGATGGATGAGTTTGGGATTTGGATTGCCCTAATTTTAGTTTGAAATGACAACGTTGCAGTGGATTCCGATCCATCCGTGTCAGACCGGAATATTTCAGTTTTCAGGTCGGACCGGATCAGAACTCGGATTTCTCAAAAACCATGGGACAGAAACCGGATCAGAATCAATCAGTCCTTTATTTTTTGGTCCGGTTCCGGATCATTTTGCAATCTGTTTCTAATTTTATACACTCCTAATTATTTTAATTTCAAATCATTCAACACACACCTACCTCATCTATATGAGCATTTCTTTATATATAGCTTGTAACTCTCCATAAACTCTATTACAATGTCTTGTACCAGAAGAAGTGACTAAGAAGTTACAAGCATGCATATTGTATCCTTATTTTAGTGATCAACATGCATGTGCGACCGAGGACTGGTAAATATGGAAAGTGAGGTTTTAGGGGTTTTAGACTTTTAATAATTTAAACTAGTAGAAATTCATAATCACAAACTTTTAATAATTTTAAATTTCAAAATTTTGAGAGTTTTCAAAATATCATAAAATATTAAAAAAATCTAAATCTTAAATCTCATATAATCAATCAAAATTTATACCAGACAAGCCTCAAGCCCACGACATAAAAAGAGATGCTAATGGAGACTGTTGTTTTTGACTCTCCAATGTGGGCATTTGGATTTATTGTGGTTGGTCAAATTGATCGATCATGAGTAGCATAATTTTCAACGAAAAAAATTAAAACGTTTCAAAATATAGAATAGTATTAAAAAAAGTTTTGAATTGATACGACCTCCACAATTTGTAGTTTAATCTATAAAAATAATCAGAATATTGGGGAAAAAAAGTTATGAGCTAATTTGGGATATCATTTAAAATTAATTAAATTTGACCTGTTAAATAAAATTGATTTAAAATTTAATTTGTTGAAGTTGAAGACTTGGAGTTGGTTGAGTATGAAAAATACCATTTTATATATGTCAACAAAATAATGTAGTTTTAATAATGCAAGGGTCCAATTCTTATAGTAATACTAGTTTAAGAATGCATATATAAATTACATATTAATTCAATTTTTTTCTTTTCCATTTTTTATCGTTCAGATAGCTCAGACTGTAATTTGACAAGCATTGATAGTTCAGAGTCACTTAAAAATTTCTTCCCTTCAAAATTAGTACCGTTTTCTTAACTACGAATTGAAGTATTCGAACGTTCAAAAGAAATGCAAGAGAATGTTGGACTAATTTGTAAAAATTATTATTACCACATAAAATACCCAAGCACACAAAACTATATGGTCGTAATTAAAGTTAAAATGAATATAAAATCGATTCTTGATCTTGTAAATTTTTTTATTAATATAATATTAAACTATTGTACGCACAATATAGTTATCAGAATCGAACCGGTTCGATCGAGAACCGGACCAGGTACCGGTCCAATATATATATTTTATCGGACTGCATCATGAACCGGATAAAACCGGTCGAACCGGCCGGTTTTTAATGAAACCGGTAAACCGGACCGGATATATGAACCGGTTTGTTATGGAAGTGGACTTAAACTAAATTTAAAAAATAATTTTTTAAATCATTGAAGCCAGAGCTCGAACCTGAGCTTGCTATGAGTTAAGCAAGCATGTATATCACCAGGCTGTCTATTTATCTTGTCAAAATTTCAATAATTAATCTATTAACTCTTATATGTCATAATAAAT
This sequence comes from Kalanchoe fedtschenkoi, assembly GCA_002312845.1. NCBI lineage: Eukaryota > Viridiplantae > Streptophyta > Magnoliopsida > Saxifragales > Crassulaceae > Kalanchoe > Kalanchoe fedtschenkoi. The sequence goes on from NQLW01000060.1 coordinate 1,456,583, forward strand.
ATATATAATTGAACCGGTGGTCAAACCGATTTAGACCGTCGGTTCGATCAAAAAACCGGGAATCGGAGCCTTGACTGGTTCAGCCTTCGGTCCGATTCTGATAACTATGACGCACATACTCAACTCAATGAGATTCAAACTCTAACGATAGGAATCACCTTCATTTTCATTATGATTCAAACTCTAACGACAAGAATCGCCTTCATTTTCGTTATAATCACACCACACCCCGTAATGACTTCACTATTTCAGTTCAATAAATAAACCGAACTTAATTAGTTTGTGATTGAGCTGATGACAGCCGAGGTCGCACTTACGGCGCCACATATGATGTGCAACAACGTGAGACGACATGAATTATATAACATGTTAGAAGAACAGTGGTCGAGTCACGGGCAGACTTCGAATGTCAAACTATGAAAAGGGGGTTTGAAATTGTCGTCAAGAGCTTGACTTTTGTTTTCCTAAACGCGATTCCATGGAGTTAGGTGTGTGATGAATTTGTTGTCAATGGTTTCGAGAGGTGCATGTGCATAAAGACAAGAGCTTAAATCAAAAGCTCAAACCAGACATTTATGCAGTAGATTCCAGTGAGGTAAAAGCAAAAGGAGCTGCTAATGACAAAGAGATTAGGACAAACGAGGTTTAACAATTTAAGTCACATAATTACACTCTCACTCAAGTTTGAATCTTGATGCATTATGGTTATGCTCAGGGTCTGTTTACTATAGGAAAAGTTACTAGGGAAATGTAAATAGAAAATACAGTCGAAAGAGTATTGGATGAGATAGTTAAATATTTAATTTTGAAATCAGGTGTCTTGGATCTGAATCCCGTTAGAGGCATCTAGTTCACCTTTATGAGTATTTTTTTGTGTTTCTAGCTATTTGAGCCTCTTGCATCAGTCATTTATGTGTCATTCTTTTTGTAGCTATAAATAATTCATTCTTTTCTTATAATTTGTCATGAATCGAGCTATTCGGTCCTTATTAACATATTTTTTTTAAAAAAAAGAAATGGAATATGAAATTTCATAAACTTTATTTTATATTTTTTCCATGGAACATTTTAGGAAAATAGCTATTTTAACTATTATAATCCTAAACATTTTGTATTATTTTCAATACCATTTTTTCCCTTCATGTTTTTTATCTATATCAAAAATGAATTTCTCTGACTTTCCTTTGATTTTCTTTTTTCACATGAATCTGCACAAACTAAGCCCAGCCATTGTTAAATCCAAATTTGATATTTTCTTCCATCAGTAATGCAACATTAATATGCATGTAGTGTAAAAAGTCAAGTAATTTTTATATACCATTTAATTTTCGTGCATTAAATTTAAGACGTAAATTATTTAATATAGATAGTGAAAAAGTATGAATAAAGATATTATCAAAGTGGAATTCTGTGAATATACATAGTATCATCCATTAGAATAATATTTATGATAATATTTCACATACAAAAAAATCAAATTTTATCTAAAAATTCAACACATCAAGTATTTCGCAATGAAATATGCAATGTATAGGTGAAGGTTTGAGTGCAAATGATGCTTGAAATTATCGAGCAACAAATTCCTACTCAAGATCAGTCCATATATATCCACTCTTGAATATATCAGCAATTGCAAAGTTTCCATTTTCAATTTCAACTTGTTCATATCTTCCTCCATCTCTAAAGCTCAACATTCTCACATCTTTTCACCATCTCACTTTATCTTTTATCTCTTCTTAATTACTCTCAATTTTTTCCTTTCCACAGAAAACAATAGACAATAAGCCAAAGATGAAAAGAAAAATATTACTTACTATTCCATCACACATTATTATTATTATGATTTTGATTTTATCTTTTTAACTTTGAAGATTCACTCTATCTTTCTTCAGTATTTTACCTCACGATTTAATTAAATGATCCTTTTATGCTTTATCTGTGGCACTCCATTCTTTTCAGAGCTTACATTCTCCATTTCCTACCTTTAACTTACAGATAAATCGACTCAATTGCTAAAGCTTTATCTCATGCATGTGAATATTAGATGTCAAAGTGAAAGCTTGAATATCTCCCCTTTATTCCGGTCCGAAACTCAACGTTATTTTTCTAACCAAAAGCTATGTTTTGTATAGTTTTGAATTTCGACATGCATTGATAATCAGCTAGGAATATCTCGATAGAACCGAATCTATCGATCAGTTGATATATGATATGTGGTAAGACTTGAAACTACACCATTCCCACTTGTTGAAACACTACAACATGAGGAAGCTCCGAGCTAGGGTTTTTTGTACCAATGTATTATTGTTGTTGACTATTGACATCCTGAGACAAGATCTATCAACCCCACTTGACAAATTTTGATAAGACATGCACATGGGACACGAGATGATTTGCTTAACTTGGTTTACATTTTGAGTTTGATTATTACATAATCATATGTAGTGGCGGACTTATAAATAATTTTAACATAAATTATAAATACATTACCTGTATTTTCATGTGATTTCAAATCAGATATCATACTTTGTAAATTTTCAATTTAAGTACTCCAAAACTAATTTGAAATTAAAAAAACACTACAATTCATCTGATAATATATCATGCAATAGATTATCTCCTTTATAGTGTTGGTATACTTAATCTCATGAATCATAGTGTTTTTATTTCAAAATTACTCTTGGAGTACTTGAATTGAAAATTTACAAAAAACGGTACCTGATTTGAAATCAGGTGAAAGTACAGATAGTAATTTACCCTAAATTTTAAATTGAATGTACAAAAAAAAATTGCTTAGTAAAATATTTTAGAATAAGACTATATATATGTTGTAGTTAAGTTCCATAAGTACTCTAACATATTAGAATGGTTAAAAACTGTATCATTTTACGTGTGTTCCATTTTTACTTTTATTTTTAATTAAATTTTTATTAATTTTGATTGAATTGTTAATTTTTTTAGGACAAAATATGATAATTTTATTTGAAATGGGGTACAAATATTTAAATATACCAAATCTAAATTTATTATGAATGAATTTATACTATATTTAAATTTGATTATATTGGACAGTTGTCTGTGTTGTCCACCCACTAATTAATGTCACCCTTTCTATGTTTACTTTTTTTATTGTATAATTTTTGTTGTATAATTTAAAAATACATTTTGGTTTCGAAAACGTTAATATTAAATTATGACTACGAAAGACTTGAATGGTGCATTATCAAAACGTTAATATTAATTTCAGAGCATATATAATAATAACTTTAGATTGCGGGAGACGTACGACGAGTGGCTCCGGCTGACAAACGGCAGCTATTTTATACATACTTTGAGCACAAAAACATGCACATTATTATTATTATTATTCTTAATTGGTTATTTTAACTAACTAATAATCAATTGATTAATCGATATATATCCTCCATACAACAACATTAAATGATGTCCACGAAAACAATAATTATCGATGATTGCAGAACCATGCAGCTTACTTAACCGAAATCGAACCGGAATTCAAAAAAATATTTTGGATCGAGACTCGATCGGATTTGTAAAAGACCGGATCAAACCGATTTGGATCAGTTTTATAAACCAAAATTTAAAATTAATTACAAAGTTAATAGAATCGGTCCATTTTAGTCTGGACCGGTATTTGTTATTAATATTTTGTAGTTATAAACTTAATTTCTATTAAAAAAAATGACAATCCCGGCCAATTCTGATTCAGTCTGGAATTTTCCAATTTGAAACTGGATCGGATCAGAAACCGATTTCCTTCAAAGTAGTAGATCGAACATAGAATCAGAACCAATCAATCCGATTCAATTTTTGATCCGGACCTAAATATGAACACCTTAGCTAATGATACATTAATTGGAGACTAGTTTTGAGGTCTTTGATAGGCAAATAATTAATATTGGTCGGAAGAGGTGTCGGTAGACGCAAAACAATTCACCTAAGAATTTATAGACGGTTCGAGATTTATCATTGGCCATGTAAATAAGGTTTTGGATCGTGTGTTTCCGGTCTCGTTCTAATTGGTTAAATTAAATGAAAAATATTAAAGTAGATTTTTTTTGAATGACCATCAATTACGATTCAAACTATTTCAATTATCAAAATAAGGTGCGGTGAAATAAAATCCAAACTATTTTAGAATGTAGCTTAATATGTAGTTTGATTTATTGAATACAATTGACTTTGTTATATTGGTTGAGAATTAGTGTTGATTGAGCATGAAAAATATTATTTTATTTATAGACACAAAATGATTTTATTTTATTTGATGACAAAACGATGTAGTTTTCACAAACAAATTTAATTCTTATAGTAGTATTAGTTTAGGGGCATAGCGGATATATCTTGTCGCGGTATATAAGTTACATATTCTAGCGGCTAAATTGATGACATTTTAGGTTTATTTATGAGATTTAGGATTTCTAAGTTTTAGAGTTTTTAATGTTTTAGGGTTTTAACGATTTTTTAATTTCAGAATTTCATATTTTTAATGTTTTTTTCGAATGTTTCCAAATCTATTCAAAATTGCATCGTTTCACAGCTCTAAAACCTTTAATCCTAAAATACTAAAAATACTAAAAAAAATAAACAATAAAAATCTCTCAAAACCATAAAATATTAGACACTTTGAATCATGAAACTCTAAAACTCTTAAACATACATTAAAATGAAGTCATTTTAGCCGCTATGGTACGTAGCTTATATTCTCTGATAGAGTATATCCGTTTTTCCTATATTAGTTTAAGAGTGCAAATGTAAATTTAATTGAAATTTATCATCCAAATTCGAACTCATATGCAATCACATCAGGTTTTGCTAGGTTTGCTACGCCCGAATTATTTATCATTTAGTCTTAATATCAATTTAATTACTGGAGCAATATAATTACGTAGTTACTTGACTATCTTTTGTATTTCGAGTTCTGTTTAGTTAATTTTTATTAATATATCATTTAAGGATTTTATACTTTTTGGCAACCTTATTGTGCTCTATTTTAATCTAAAATACAATTCATTTTCATAAAAAACTAATTTTTATTTAATACGGCCAAATCCAATTCAATTAAACTCCACGGAAAACACGCCCTTAAATTATTTCATGATTTCGAATCACAAAAACGACTTCGTTAACATAAAATGACAGATTGCGAGTGTCTTGTCTCGGGCTCTTAACACGTGTCGATCGCACGCGAGCCCACCAAACCCGTTGTCAACGGCGGAGCCCAAATTTAATAGGCGAGTACAAAAAAGCCGGAAACAGTCGAGCATGTGACGACGTCGTCCAATCAGTGTCTTTAAACCCCTGCAGCGGGACCTACCTACCTATGACTGTCCCAAAACACACGTAGGATATACGGATAAGGATACGCTTCTAGGTCACATGATATACGTATACACGGATGAATTGTTTTAAAGTAAGTATTTACTTTTATTTCTCTTTTTTTTTTACCTTTTCTCTTTTGAATTTATTGTTATTATTGTTTATTGTTTTGTATTTTCACGTTTATAAGCTTATTAATCCTTTTTAACTTTTGCCACTATGGAAAAAGTAAAGCTGTAATTCAAAAATATTGTGAAAATAATCATGTCAATTTTTATTTAATAAATATTTACTTCAACATTGAAATATTTTTTTATTTTTTTCAAAACGTGGATTGACAAATTGAGATGATAAATAAAAATATAAATTTATCTTTACTAATTATATAAGCATCTGAGCAGTCCAAAACGACGTCATTTTTTATTTGGTGGCTATTTAAATCAATTATCATGTCAAAACGATATCGTTTTGGTTTAAATAGTGACCAAACAATCAAAACGAAGTCGTTTTGAGACGCTCAGCACATAAATGCACAACACTAGATCCGAGTTCATTCTAATAAATGTGTGTGATGAACTCCATTATTTTCACAACACATAAGAATCAAAATCATACTACTCCCTCCGTCCTCTAATACATGTCATTTAAGGTTAATTAGAGTAGATTAAGGTGAAGTAAATGCTAGAGGTTGAACAAATTTAATGAGTAGGTGATTGATGTTTTTTCTAAAAAAATTCATGCAAAAAGTAAAACTAGTAAATTATTACTGGTGATGAATGATTTTTTTTTGATTATGATAAAGATGTGATTAATGTTTGACGTTATAAGGTAATTGTTGACATTAAATACGTATTTAAAATTGTTAAGTGACAAGTAAAAGTGACAAAAAAAATCGATTAAGTGACATGTCAAAGAGTACAAAGTAAGTATTACGGAAGAGATAGTATCTAAAACAAAAAGGGTTAGGCTAGCTGTATGGATTTCCCTAATAAGGCCAACACATTAACGAAACCAAATCCTTAATCTCCCTAATTATTCGGCATAATCTTGTTATTAGCAAAGCTAATAAAAACGCCGTTTTCCGACTTTACCGTTGCAACATTTCCATTTCCTGCCCGCCAAACGCTGCCCACAAAAATCTGAAAATGACAAAAAAGCGAAAATCAAAAGGAAAAGAAGAAAGAGAAAACGAATTGCTTTTGTCAGTATATAGAGCGGAACAGAGCAGAGTAGAGTAGAACAGAGCAGAGCAGAGCAGAAGCAAGCAGACCAATTCGAGATCCCGGAAAGCTGGACTCTCTTCATTTCAATTCCTCTCTCTCCATCTCTCATCTCCTTCCTCTGCAAAACACAACTATGCTCATTCAACTATGCTCTGCTTTTCATTAACTCACACTCACAGTAATGACCGACAGCAGAACCGTAGTCGCTTCCTGTGACTTGGTCGGCGACGCCTTGTACTGCGACGAGGAGCCGTTTGACGATCTGGGTCATGTGGATTCGGGGCTGGAATGCGGAGACTGCGGGCAAAGGCCGGAGCTTTTTCTTAACCTGTCGCCGGATGATGATGATGACGACAATGAGCTGGCGCTGCTGCTGGAGAAGGAGGAGCACGGCGGGTGTGGTTGCGGGGAGGATGGGGAGGAGCGGAGCAGGGCGGTGGAGTGGCTGGTGAGGACGAATTGCCACCACGGGTTCAGCCCGCTGACCGCCGTGCTGGCCGTTGACTATTTTGACCGGTTTGTGGCGAGTTTGGGGGGGCTGAGGCGCGACATTGACAAGCCGTGGATGGGTCAGCTGGTGGCCGTCGCTTGCCTCTCCCTGGCCGCCAAGGTCGAGGAGGTCGAGGTTCCACTTTTGGTGGATTTGCAGGTATGTGTTACCACTGTGTTGCCATCTCCTGGCTGCCGCATTCTACATGTTTGTTAAATTGCTTCAATCAGATTCTCTTCGATTCATCCAAGTTTCCGACTTTGTATGTTGTTTGGTTGATTCGGGTGTTAGGGTTTTCAAATCTAATCAATGTGGATGGATTTTGATGTTCAGGTTGAGGAGTCTGAGTACGTGTTTGAAGCAAAAACAGTGCAAAGAACGGAGCTTTTGGTCCTGTCGACGCTGAAATGGAAGATGAATCCAGTGAACCCAGTCTGCTACTTCAACCACATTTTCAGGAGGATTGCGGTGAGGACTAATGTGCACTGGGAGTTTCTCTGGCGGTGCGAGCGCCTCCTTATTTCGGCGATTCTCGGTAACTGATCCGCTGACTTCTCAAATAAGTACATTATGTGTGTGAAGCTGCTGTTCCATCTTTGGAACTTGTTTTGCTTAGACTTGGCCGTGTATGTTTGCAGATTCGAGATGTAAGCGGTATTCGCCGTCTGTGCTGGCCACAGCCATAATGCGGTACGTGATACAAGAGGTGGCGCCGTGGAGCTCGACTAAGTTCCAGAATCAGCTGATGGATGTTCTCAAAATGAACAAGGTAGTCCAATTTTACATACCGAAAATCGAAGTTCAAATCAGATTAGATCTGAGTGTGCATTTGCTGAACTTGTGTTTCTTTCTCATCTGGTGGCAGGAGAGAGTAGACGGCTGTTACGAGTTCCTCGCTGAGCTATTCAGCAATGAAGCCCTTGTCCGTGGAGGGACTTGTAAGCGGAGGTGTGATAATAGCTCGACGCCTGGCAGCCCCAGTGCGGTGATCGGGGTGTCTTTCAGCTGCGAGAGCTCGAATGACTCGTGGGCAGTCATGGCTTCTACATTTATGTCGTCTTCGGAGCCCCCTTTCAAGAGAAGGAGAGCGCAAGATCAGCTGATGCGGCTCCACTAGGTTCATTCAAGATACGCGCTTGCTTATCGCCAAAGCTCCAGCTTCAATACTCCATCACTACCAATGGTACCAAGATCGATATCATCTCCACCTTGAAGCCCTGTTGTTGATTATCTAGATCCTAATCCAACCTGTCTGGTGCATCAGAATGATCTGGTCAAGGAAAACAATGTCTTTGAATTAGGCCAGAGAATATTGGAAATAAAGAAACTGGTCGGTTGAGCTTGAGCTTGTCTTCATACTTTGTTGGCTCCATCATTTCTTGCTACACTTCTTGTCTTCATACTTAGGGTGTGTTATTCGGAGTCCATATCCGATTCAAAACTTCCAATTCAGTTCGGTTCAGTTCAGCGATGTTTTCTTGATGCAACCAATCAAAGCCAAAACCCCAGCAGCATTGTGTTTGGAGCTTACAGAGTTTCAAACATCTCAGCAGTGTTTGTGGGTCTGTGTTTCATGCACCTTGAGAGCCACCCACCCAGTGGTCCTGTGCTTTCCTGCTTTTGGGTTTCATCTGACATGGTGGCTTGGCTACTGGTCTTGGCTGTAAACCATTATTACCAATGTCTGGTGGTGTGAGGCTTGACTTTAGTTTGATTCATACATATGCTGTTCTTGTTTGTCAAACTGACAGCTAAGACCCTGCTTTGACCCCCACAGCATATAATTATAGAATGATATGATGTTGCTTACAAGCTACATTGCGTTACACCCCTCAGCTCTCCCCATCTACAGATTCTGATTTGTTTAACATCACCCAGATAAAAAGACTCCATCTTTCCCAGTTTTCATGCCATGTGAGACGATGTTTTATAGCTACATTGTTGAACTCTCCAGGTTTTGAGCTAGTGCGTCAGCTTTGGAACTAATCCATTGTATTGTGGAAATGTTTGAGTGAAAACTGAAATCTGCTCTTGTTTGGTTTGGTGAGTTTGTATAGTTTAAGGGTGGTGGATGGTCCATGATGGATGTGTCTGGTGATGATGGTTGGGTCTGGCATGAGCTGAACCACTCAGGAGTCTAAGAAAGTGATCCTTTAACTACCTGGGTAATCAAGTGCTTGAATACTTTTTTGGGTTACTAAAATCTAACTTCTATTGTTGAAATGGGGAAAAAAAGTTTCAGTTAAACTCAGTTCCGGTTTTTTTTATTTGGAGTTTAAATGGAGTGGACAGTGTTTCAGTTCAATTCATCTTAGTTCAATTCCGCTCACTTTTTCTTAGGTCACGATTATGAAAATTTCGAATCCACTTTAGTATTTGTTCCCGAGTTTGTGGAGAGAGGAAAAGAAAAGATTTAGACGAAAAAAATGAATTTGAAAGTGAAAAGAAAAGTATGTGTTGAAAGGATATGAATAAAAAACAATGAGATTATTAAAATAATACTACATATAGAATTAAAAACGTCATTTTACGACGAATCCCCATTTCCTTTCAAATCCATCCAAATCGGATGAAAAAATATGTTTTATTTCTCCTTTAAAAAAACTCGTAAACACTTATTTCCTTCTCTTTCCTCTCCTCCCCTTATAAAACCAAGTCAGAAACATTTCTCTCAGTCGTGCTTAATGCTGTGTTTGGTTTAGGGAAAATGGTGCAGAAAGGAAAATGAAAAGGAAAGTCAATCTTTTCTCTTGTTTGGTGAGCGGAAAATTTTTGAGAAAATATTGAAATACGATTTGTTTGCATCAATCTTGTCTTACTATTTTTCGTATAATTTTCTCTTCCCTAATATCATATAAACTAATCTAAATTTTCTCAAATTTTCACTACAAATTTTTCATAAACCACCAAACATTTTCAAAGTGCGACATTAATAAGAGAGGAGTCTCCGTCAAAAATGTTCAATGAAACAGTTCTTAATGCTTCCTTTTTGGGCAACCTTCCTATTTTAGATAGTTAGCGTAAGTTGTTAATTACCTCATTTAAGATTCTAAGCCAGCTCTGATCAGATTAGCATTCAACTTAAAAAGTTACCCAAAGAGACCAATTGGTGTCCTGATCACAACACTTGCTAGCTTGAGCTACAGGAAGAAAGCTAAACCTGCTCCCATTATGTTTGTTAACATCAAGTGTGAGTTGTACTGTACAAAGGCAACAGCTGGTCTAACCTCTGGGCACCAGCAAGCTCTGCACCCAAAAGAGCTAGAGAGCCAGGGTCTAAATGGTGGGTCAATGAATGCGAGCCTCCAGATGACAGCAAAGATACTGCCATAATGGGTTCGCTTGTCACTGTCTCCAATGAGGATCATTGTAGCAGAGAGAAGAAAATACTGAACAAGATGATGAAGGAGCTGGGGTCAGAAGGTTGTGAGAGAAGATGAGGAATCTGAGAAGATACAGCTAAGGAAGAGTTGTCTGGTTTTCATTTTGGGTAAATGGGGGTGGTGCCATTCTCTCATTTACTTTCACTTGTTTGGTATCAAACTATTCATAAATGAAAAAAAAGCAAGTTACCAAATTTATGCCTCTGTAAAACCAAACACGTCGCATCAAAATTAATAATTTATCCCACTGTTAATACCTGCTACCGGACGTGACCGTAGGAGCAGTTGTGAAATCTCCACGTTGAATACGGTGAGCATACTGTTGAACTGTGTGTATCCTGGGTTGTCTGGTTGGGAGTCAGACCAGGGTCAAGAACAGCCTATAATGATTCACATGCCACAAAGTTGTGTGAAATGGTAAGAGATGACCACTTCTTATGTGGGGTGAGTGAAGCACGAGTTTGAGACTTCAGAAGGTCATTAGGGGAGATCCGCTGCAATGTACGTCTGAAGGATCAGTCACCCTTTGCCTCGGAGATAACGATTTGATTGCAGCCAGGTCGTGGTCATAGTTTATCGTGCTCTTCCTTTTCTGAGATTCCAAATGTGTTGATGATGGCGGTGTTTCTTCGGAAACCTCGATAATGGGACTTAATCCATCTGATAGTTTCCCCTGGGTCAGTAAGGCTTCAGCTTGTTCCACAATGGGTGAATCATTGTCAGTGGCATATAAAATCATTGTTATGGCCTCAACAATCTGCAAAGAAAGTTAATAAAGCCAGTTAAAGTAAATGATGAAAATAGTTGCTTGTGTAACTTCTGAGAATTTGGAGTATAGAAAATGAGGTCTCACAGGTGACTTTTGGATATCAGGACACTGACATAGATTCTCAATATCCCTCAACTTTGAAAAATAGTAATCCCTTTCCTTCTCAAGACTATCCACAGACAGCTTCAACTCAGTTATCTGTAAAAGGTCCATTGTTATAATTGTGGTCCGATATAAATGGCAGTTCATCATTCCAGATGACCGCTCTCGTAAGAAATTAACTATTACCTGTTCATCATAGGCAGGACCTTCCCTGGAGGATGGCCGGGAGGATACCTTTGTAGTTTGAGCAGTGTTACTTCCAGAGAGTGCATCTTTTTTTCTGGATCCATGTGAAGAATGAGGTTTTGGGGCGGCTCCCACGGGCCTGCTTACTGCTGGCAGACATTTCTTGCCTATTTCTTTCCCTCCTTTACTAGCCTCTCGTCTTTCTAGAGCATTATAGCTAGAAGTAATCCACAAAATCCAGATTATTGAGATGAACTTCAGAAATTTCAATCAAGAATACGCTTAAAAAATGACGTTTGATTTCATTGTATGAACATTGGCAATAAAAAGTCAACACAACATGGAAATACCAAATTTCAATCAGCTTATACATTCTTGAATCAACACATGACCACCAGATCACCATGCTAAAGTAAAATATTATTTCAAGTTAATGCTAAAAGATGACATTGATGGAAAAATAAAGCCGAAACTTTTTTATTTAAATCTAAGGGCACTGAATTGGGTTAAAATCTGAAATGTTCACTTTCCTAAGCACCGGAAATATTGCCACGACATGTTCTATCTGAGTTTTCCGAACCACCAACAACCGACAATTATCTGCAAACTCAACCTGCTCATGGGCTCATGCTAGCAAACTTTAGCTGCTAAAGCTGACATATTTATAGGGATTACAAATATGAACTGATTGACAGGTGAATAACCATGAGAACTTGTGTCGCTAAAGTTGCTGAAAAAAAAAGCCTTTTGAAAATTTAACACTCTTTCACTATTCTGCAACAAACACACTCTCAGGTTACTCCCGGACAGGAAGCAATGGTCCCAGCACGGTACTCCAAAGTATTATTACCTTTGAACACCTCCATTGATTGAATCACAGTACTTTTTCATCCATTGCATAAACTCCAGATTGTCCAGTGGCCTTCCTTTTACAAGCTTACTCACTTCAATATGCTGCAAATCATCAGAAATGAAATTAACCAAAACTTTATCAATTCTGGAATAGATCAAACACTAACTTCCGTATAAGAGTCATCCAATTTGAGTGCCGAATACAGCTTCAGATCCAAACAGGATAACCGAAACTACTCCCTTCAAAAATTAAAGCTAAGAAATACCTTAGTGATCTTGAGTTTGTTGAACACATCCTGCAAAACCTTGTAATTCTGAATCATTTCATACTCGCTCTTGGCATCAAAATTGACCTTATGCATCGGCACCATCCCTGGATGCACCGAATCCATCAGCTGGCAATGGACCGCTCCAGAACACGCCTGCAATTTCCACGGATCCAACACTCAGCCACACAAATCTCCACCCTATGGCTTCCGACTCAATTAATCATCAACAATTAATCCACCAATCAAAGCACAAAGCAGCAACACCACAAGCAAACTCGACACACTGTTCTAACAAGTACCTAATTGATTAAAATTAAAACCAATCAATGGACTGACTCAGAGATGATTAATTCTGGAACGAACCTCTTCGACTTTGGACAAGCTGAGCTGCAGAGTCGAATTGATCCACTGCAGAATCTCCAACCGTCCGACGAAGTAAGCCGAGTCCATCATGCCGATGTTCGTCGCCATTTTTCCGACCTAATCCTCGGCGTGACAAATCCGAAGAGAGGTTGAAAATGGCGGAGGAGAGAGAAAGAAGCCGAGTTTAAATATCGGGGCGGGAGCGGAGCAGTTTCAGAATTCAAAATCTCCACCCCAACGGTCACTAAGCCAGCATAAAACGCCGCCGTCATGGGCCTCGTTGAATGTTGATGACAATTTGGGCCGGAAAAACGGAGAAAAATCGGGAGCGGTAAATGAACCGTTAGGTTCAGTCCGGTTGAACCCGTTTAATGTGAACCGGTCTATCCGTCCGGTTTTGATAACTACGGTCCAATCTTGACCATATATAAACTCCTTATCGCGTTCGGCATTCTGAAGCCCTAAGCGTCCTCACAGGTACGTTTCCGCCGTCTTACGGTGGCGGCCGCCGAGATTACGCCCTGCACTTCTACCTTCCGGTCTCTCATCGGATCTCCGCACATTGATTTCATCTGACGCGTTCTGATTATCTTTCAGGAATTGCGTTTTTATCGCTTGAGGAGAGTCGGAAGGGTGAAAAATGAGGTTGGTCTGTACTCATTTGTTGAAGGATGTTTGTGTCTGGTAGTTGGCTTAGCGGCTCTTTGAAGCCGGTGTCCGAGAGATTTCGATTCTATCAAAATTCCTGATGATGCCTTGATATATCAAACAATTTTTTATATGGATGAATATTAAGGTTATTTAGTCTGTGATTACTATTTTGTTGGTGCCCAGTGATTTGAAATCATTGATCGCTTCTGATATTTATCAATCAATTCTGTCTGGAGCATTAGTTTTTTTGGTTGGTTTATATTTTATTCTTGCTTTCTGTAGCATATATCAATTGGTTATGTATTCTCCATGGCTTGATTATGCTTTGTCAATGCAGTAAGCTTCAGAGCGATGCCCTTAGAGAGGCCATCTCAGGCATCATGACCGATACTAAGGAGAAGAAGCGTAACTTCACTGAGACTATTGAGTTACAGATTGGTCTCAAGAACTACGACCCCCAAAAGGACAAGCGTTTCAGTGGTTCTGTCAAGCTCCCCCACATCCCTCGCCCCAAAATGAAAGTATGTATGCTTGGAGATGCTCAGCACGTTGAGGAGGTCAGTAAATTGCTTCTAATATTTTCTCTTTGTAGGGTAAAGCAATGTTCTTCCTTTCTAGCTGTTCTTCTGCTGAATGCTTATGATTCGTATTATGTCTTTGTGCTGACAGGCTGAGAAAATTGGGTTGGAGTACATGGATGTTGAAGGACTGAAAAAGTTGAATAAGAACAAAAAGCTTGTGAAGAAGCTTGCTAAGAAATATCATGCTTTCTTAGCATCAGAAGCGGTCATTAAGCAAATTCCTCGTCTTTTGGGACCTGGTCTGAACAAAGCCGGTATGCATTTGATTTGTTTCTGTATCAGTCCAACACCAGGTTTAATAATATATACCCAAGCTTTACGGGTTATGTAACTTTTTTCTGATTTTGTAATTTTGATGCCCATGCCAATCTGAATTTTGCCCCTTAAATTGGGAATGCAGGGAAATTCCCTGCACTTGTATCTCACCAGGAGTCTCTTGAGTCCAAGGTCAATGAAACTAAGGCGATGGTGAAGTTCCAGCTAAAGAAGGTCTTGTGTATGGGAGTAGCCGTTGGTAACTGCAGCATGGAAGAGAAGCAAATCTTCCAGAACGTCCAGCTCAGTGTGAACTTTCTCGTCTCGCTCCTTAAGAAAAACTGGCAGAACGTAAGTCTGCTATATCAGTGCTTTTGATGCCAGTGTTGAACTGTGTTTCGTTGATCACAATGAGATATTCTAACAACCTTTTGCGCCGTCTTAGGTACGCTGCCTCTACCTCAAGAGCACCATGGGAAAGCCATACAGGATCTTTTGAGGAACTTAGAAGACTGGGAAGCATTGAAAGTGTTTTGAGTTTTAGTTTTGAAATTACCCTACAAATGTTAGAAATTATGACTTCAAATTGGTCTTTTGGTTTTTTTGTTCATCATAATACAGTCAGACATTTATTTCAAATTGGTTTTTTATTTGGGTGCTCTTCATAAACTGCAGTATGTGATGTGCTGTAGTTTAGTATCAGAGATCATACATTTTTTGATTCAAAATAATTTGGTTTTAATGGCCTACTAAATTCTTTGGAAAACTGATGTGAAATATTATTAATGTTGGTTTTAATAATTAACTATTCGAATAAACTAACAATCAAAGCATTAAAATAATACCAAAAGTAATATGAATATTTTTTATTTTATATCATTTCACTTGTATTTTAAAGTCAAAATTGAAAAATACAATATTTTTTTATTTATTACATCATAAACAATGATTTTTTTAAATTTTCAACTGATGTACTACCTCTGTTCTTTAGTTAAATGAATTGATTGAAAATATATCAAATACTAGTTGTTCATCAAATGTAATAGGTTTATATTAATTTAGAGAAAATTGTAAAAATAAAGTGTGTACTATCAAGTTCTTGCAAATAGCAGATATTATTATCAAAAAACAACCAGAGTTTTAGGCATTTATGTTAATAATGAATTTGTGATTTTATTCATTTTCTGTAACTATAACATTAGTTTAATGGACCGGAGGTTATAAAAAAATATTGTTAGCTAAGGTTGTAGGCACTACCGGGATGAACATGCGTGAACCAGCTACACATATTTGCCTCTAAATTTGACTATGAAGGATGATGACGTGTGCTACGATAATTGATAATTGAAGGAATTAAACAATTAGTTAAATTATAAATTTAATTAACTATACATAATTGATTTTTGTATCGAAGAATTATATCATCACCAATAGCGAAGTCCACACGATTTCCCTCTCGAACTCCGGCCACCAACTTACTCATCTCACGATTACTATCTTGTGCTTTTCCAATCCGACTCTCCAAGGTAAAAATCACTCGAAAATGTGCTAGTCGAGTTCCGTTCTCACTACTTCGATACAAACTCTTCGATTCTGTAATTCATAAAAATATCTAGTAAGTGGCCTCCTTTCTTATGATATGTGCACTAAACTATCCATAGATTTAGAGCATTTGGTACTGCAATAGTGCATTCATAGTCCTTAACCAATTATATCAATTTGCGTTGTTGAAGACTAAGGTCTATTTGGTTAAAAATATATTTCAATCTCTTACGATCACTAAAGTCCTCAAACCACTCTCCATACAAATAATGTGATGTCCAAATCTTTCACGTAAAAATAACAGCAGCTAGCTCTAGATCACGAGTGGGGTACATATTTTGTTTTTTTAAAGGGGATCAATAGTGGTTCCCCACTTCCCCTTTAATGGTCAGGGGCCGCACACCCCTCCAATTTGATAGTGTACGCTCATACTCACTGCGGGCCAGCTCACGCGCACCTCCAGTGTATCTAAGCGTAAATGCGGCACCAACAGGGCTTGAACCTAGGATCTTGGGTTGTTAGACAACACTCAGTACCACTAGGCCAACCCCTTGCGGTGAGTGGGGTACATATGCTCATGATTTTTCAATTGATGAGGCTCACTTCTCTTGAAATTGTAAAATTTAATAATAATACTCATAATTTGTAAACATGTGATAGTACACATATCTTATTTTTATATTTTTCCTTTTTTTTCAAAACGTAAACTTCTCAATTAATTTCTACGTGGGCAAAAATGGATGCTTAAATTGGAGGATTAAATGAATCCTAAACCGTCCTAACCATTTAATTAAAGTAACAAACTTGGTTTTAATTAAATACGTCTTAATTAAGTTACACAGAAATTATACAAAGTCATTTATAAAAGTCTTTGTATTAATGTCTCAACCAAAAAAAAAAGACAATTAAAATTAAGTACGATGAAAATCTTGGTCGCAACCATGCTGGTCGTCCTCTTTTTATTCACTACGTCATCATGTAGGTCATTGCCTACGGATCCAGACCAAGAGGCATCGTCGGCGCCGGTTGCACTAGCCGCACATCCGACTGGACCTAGACCTGTAATTTACATCGTGCTCACTTCAGAACCTCCCAACAAAGAAGATAAAATTCATTTTTATCTCAGAATTCTTACTAGGGTTTTTGGCAGCGAGGAAGCCGCCAGAAATGCACTAGTTTACACATACACGCATGCAATCACTGGCTTCTCCGCAATCCTCAGTCCCCGCCAGCTTGCGAAACTCTCCGGTGTGTCTCTCTGATCCTCGATCTTCGGATTGTGATACCTTTTTTTTTAATGGAATTTTGCTGGTTTTTTTCAATCGGTTATTATTACTAAATTTATGTATATTGTTTGTTGTGCTCGACATCAGAACAACCGGAGGTTGTTTCTGTGTTTAAAAATGGGGCTGTTGATATAGACCAAGCCTTATTATCGGCACAAGCTCCACATGCCAGAGATTTAACCGGATCTGCGCTTTACATCGTGCTCACTTCCGAACCTCCGAAGCAAGAAGATAGAGACCAGTTTTATTTACGAATTCTTACGAGAGTTTTTGACAGCGATGAAGCTGCCAAAAATGCACTAGTTATCTCATACAAGCATGCGATCAATGGCTTTGCCGCCAAGCTCACTCCCGACCAGGTTTCAACGCTCTTAGGTATGTCAATCCAATAATCCTCTTCGCATAGTGATACCATTTTTATTGAATGAGTTTATGTTTGTCATATATATGTTGTGTGCTTGACATCAGAACAATCGTCGGAGGTTCTTACGGTGATCAAGGATGAGGCATTTTGACCTAATTGCGAGGCTCTTTCAAATGATACATCAAAATAAGAAGGCGAGACTCCATCAAATCATGCAATAAAAAGGATATAAATGAGTCGTGTTATTGAAAAGAAGTGTTGACATTTTTTGACATCTTCCTTCTTTTATTTGTCGTTTAAGAAAGATTTATTCATTCTTTTTTATTTGGCATCATTTAATAGTTAAAATACAAGCTAACTTTTCGGTCATCTTAAATTTAAGAGCATCCACTCCAATGAATTTAAGTCGGATCCTATCAATGTTGATGCTCATATGGCACTGCCTGCGAGATGAACAATGCTGTTTTTCCAATAAAGTCGAAAACTACACCTAATCCTAATGGATTTACAATTAGTTTTTATAAAAAGGGTCGGGGGTAATTGGTGAGAAAGTTTGTAATATATTTTGTGAAACATTTTTTCAGAATGTGTGCATGCTTAGATGTGTAAATGATACTATGATTTCTTTGATTCCCAAAAAAAAATACACTCTATACATCACATCAGTTTAGACTTATATCTTGTTGTAATATTCTTTATAAATTTGCTAATTGGTGATCACGAACCAATGGGCATTTATTTCGAATATGAGCATAGCACATAATATTTTGCTTAACTTATTCAGAATATGTTGCATGGATATAATAGGAAAAATATTTCACCTAGTTATGCACTGAAAAACAAATTTAAGGATAGCATGTATGATGGATTGGGATTTTATTGTGTAGTGGTTTGCTTTTTTAAGATGTCCTCGTTGACTTATAAAATGGATTCAGATTATGATTTCCTTCTCTCATTCTTTGTGAAGACTAATGAGGATCTTTGTGGTTTCTTCAA
>NQLW01000060.1:1480345-1516571 GCA_002312845.1 Kalanchoe fedtschenkoi
CAAAAAAAAAAGACAATTAAAATTAAGTACGATGAAAATCTTGGTCGCAACCATGCTGGTCGTCCTCTTTTTATTCACTACGTCATCATGTAGGTCATTGCCTACGGATCCAGACCAAGAGGCATCGTCGGCGCCGGTTGCACTAGCCGGACATCCGACTGGACCTAGACCTGTAATTTACATCGTGCTCACTTCAGAACCTCCCAACAAAGAAGATAAAATTCATTTTTATCTCAGAATTCTTACTAGGGTTTTTGGCAGCGAGGAAGCCGCCAGAAATGCACTAGTTTACACATACACGCATGCGATCACTGGCTTCTCCGCAATCCTCACTCCCCGCCAGCTTGCGAAACTCTCCGGTGTGTCTCTCTGATCCTCGATCTTCGGATTGTGATACCGTTTTTTAATATGGAATTTTGCTGGTTTTTTTCAATCGGTTATTATTACTAAATTTATGTATATTGTTTGTTGTGCTCGACATCAGAACAACCGGAGGTTGTTTCTGTGTTTAAGAATGGGGCTGTTGATATAGACCAAGCCGTATTATTGGCACAAGCTCCACATGCCAGAGATTTAACCGGATCTGCGCTTTACATCGTGCTCACTTCCGAACCCCCGAAGCAAGAAGATAGAGACCAGTTTTATTTACGAATTCTTACGAGAGTTTTTGACAGCGATGAAGATGCCAAAAATGCACTAGTTATCTCATACAAGCATGCGATCAATGGCTTTGCCGCCAAGCTCACTCCCGACCAGGTTTCAACGCTCTTAGGTATGTCTATCCAATAATCCTGCTCTTCGCATCGTGATACCATTTTATTGAATGAGTTTATGTTGTCTGCTTGACATCAGAACAATCGTCGGAGGTTCTTACGGTGATCAAGGATGAGGCATTTTGACCTAATTGCGAGGCTCTTTCAAATGATACATCAAAATAACAAGGCGAGACCTCCATCAAATCATGTAATGAAAAGGATATAAATGAGTCGTTATTGAAAAGAAGTGTTGGCATTTTTTGACATCTAGCTTCTTTTATATATTTGTCATTTAAGAAAGATTTATTCATTCTTTTTTATTCGGCATTTAATAATTAAAATACAAGCTAACTTTTCGGTCATCTTATTAAATTTAAGAGCATCCACTCCAATGAAGTTCTCAATCTTATTTCCAATAAAATTTAAGTCGGATCCTATCAATGTTGATGCTCATATGGCACTGCCTGCGAGATAAAGTCGAAAACTACACCTAATCCTAATGGATTTACGATTAGTTTTTATAAAAAGGGTCGGGGGTAATTGGTGAGAAGGTTTGTAATATATTTTGTGAAACTTTTTTTCAGAATGTATGGATGCTTAGATGTGTAAATGATACTCTGATTTCTTTGATTCCCAAAAAAAAAATACTCTAAATACATCACATCAGTTTAGACTTATATCTTGTTGTAATATTCTTTATAAATTTGCTAATTGGTGATCACGAACCAATGGGCATTTATTTCGAATATGAGCATAGCACATAATATTTTGCTCTACGTACTCAGAATATGTTGCATGGATATAATAGGAAAAATAGTTCACCTAGTTGTGCACTGAAAAACAAATTTAAGGATAGCATGTACGTATAATGGATTGGGATTTTATTGCGTAGTGGTTTGCTTTTTTTAAGATGCCCTCGTTGACTTATAAATTGGATTCAGATTATGATTTCCTTCTCTCATTCTTTGTGAAGACTAAATGAGGATCTTTGTGGTTTCTTCGATCCCCATTGGAAAAGGTTTTGAGGCGGAGAGATTTTATGTTTCCATATTTATTTGTTTTTATAATGAAAGTTTTAAACATACAACCAAATCACATGATTAGAGAAGTAGAATTTGATTTTCATTAATTTACATGTGCTAAATTGACAATCATACATCTTGCTATGTAGTTGTTTCAATGATTTTTTTTCAAATAAAACATGGACTCCTTTGATAAAATAATTTTTTTTTTGAAAGATTGGCATCAGATACTTTTTTGCATGCTAATCCTCATAAATTTCAGATTTTTTTTTTTGGCTAAGACCCTCAACACCAAAAAATAGTTTTGATCCAAATAATGATTTTTTCTAAAATAAAATCGCCTATTATTTACTTTGGTGTCCCCTTGTCATTGAAAAGGGTGGGTGTGTGAGTTATTGCCTGTAATTGAGGTGATCACAAGTAGAATATTAACTAGTGAACAATTAGATCTTTGTCATATAGTGGATGGTTAGTGTTGGTTGAATCTATGTTGTTACCAACTAATTAATACTATTTAGTGGAATAAGATTCCAAAAATCAATAGTTTAAGTCATAAATGGTAGTGTAGGTATTATTTGGAAAAAATATGTAGGTCAAATAAGAATGGACTTGAAATTATGAAAAATAAAAAGGTCTTAATCTCTAGTAATGTGTGGGATATTTTGTTCAAGAGGAATCTCATTATGGGTAAAATCAGTGCATATATACTTCATGAGAATAGAAAGTTATTGAGTATGGATGTAGATTGTAATATCTCATATATGGATCAAGAGGAAGATAGTATAATTAATTTGCTCAAAAGCATTCAATTATAATTTCTATTAATCTCAGGCAAAATCGCTTAGGAAGCGGTCTAGGTTTGATCTTCTTCAGAGCTGAGGTATATAAATAGTTACGTCATTACGTGACTAGAGTCAGTAGACAAATTTTGAACAGCTCATTTATGTTTGAATAAACCTTCAATACCTAGACATACTTTTTATCTTTTAGTTGGTCTGTCATAAAAAGTTTTGTACTAAGGATAAACTGTTAGTTTTTGATATCTCATCAGATGTATCATGTATGTATATTATGCCTAGAGCATAATAAGGAGACTTACAGTCATTTAATTTTTGAACTATAGCTTCTGAAATATTTAAATTTACATTGGATAGAGTGTACGTTTCTGAAATAATTTGTCAAAATCATATGAATTTGACTTGACTCCTGTGATTCTTGCATGATCTTCTATGAGGAAAATTGATGATAGAGCTGTAGCAAACCTAGTGGTGTACCCCATATGGAGAGAAAGAAATACGCGTCAAAATATTTAGAGCTGAGACAATAAAAGGCACATCAAATTGAAAGATGGAAGTAGCGTAGGAGATGGACAAATTTGAGAAAAATTATCAAAATAAGGCTCTCAAAAAGAAATATGGATTAGGCAGAAAAAGTGGGCATATGATCCAAATTTAAAAGGAAAGCCTAAAGGCAAAAAATCGAAGATATTTATGATGTGTATGAGAGGGAAAATCAATTCCTCCACTGAGACTTATTTTTACAGGGATAGTTATTAGTCCATACATGTATAGATGTGTCTGGTTAAAACTAGATTTTTCATGTCAGTGTGGATAG
This sequence comes from Kalanchoe fedtschenkoi, assembly GCA_002312845.1. NCBI lineage: Eukaryota > Viridiplantae > Streptophyta > Magnoliopsida > Saxifragales > Crassulaceae > Kalanchoe > Kalanchoe fedtschenkoi. The sequence goes on from NQLW01000060.1 coordinate 1,483,737, forward strand.
TTTTTGATGGAACCAAAATATTTCTATGCCTGGTGTGAGTCTACTTGCATGGTTTGGCCTTTGTGACAGATTTTTTTTAAACTTTTTTTATTAATATAAATTATAATGCACACACCCAATTATCAGAATTCGAATAAAAATATTATGTTCGAAACTTGAAAGTTCCATAAGAGCCTATAATAAAGAATGTCGTGTTGTACAAAATGTTAATACTCGTATGCTTTACAAGCTTTTCTGACCTTGAAACATATAAAACCTTTCAAGTTGCGAATTTTTAAGTGGTGCGAATTGTCACTCTATATGGGTGGATTCGTCCACACAACATATTGTCATAAGATGATGTAAGTCATTAGTTAGCTTAAATAGAACTCAACTCATTTAATGATTATTTAATTAAGAAACAGTTAATAATATTAATGACATCATTTTGAATGGTATTTAGCGGTATTTTAATGTTTTAAATTTTTAGTATTTAGGGGTCAAGGTTATAGATTTTTTGATGCTTCACAATTTTATGATTTAGGGTGTTTAAGATTATAAACAACACGTTTTTGGGGCTTTAAACATTCCATAAACACTACAAATCTGAAATTTCGGAGGCACTAAAATATTAGAATTTCTAAGTCATGCTCCTAAAAAAATTCCAAAATGATTAGTGTTAGCCGTTCGGATACGTAGCTTATTGATATATTTGTAACCCTAAATTTTTTTTAGATAAAATTTGATATTTATAATTTTATATTGCACTTCAGAAGTTTTTGATATTTACATAAAATAATTATTATTTGACTTGAATGTGATATTCACCAAAATTATTATAATATCGACCGAATTTATAATAATATTTATTAGACTTTCATGAGTATTCGTCAAATTTGAATATTATGTTATGGAAACTGGTTTGAGTTGTAAGTATGGAATTACCCTGCTAGTGTTAGAAATCTCAAATTCTGATTTGCATTTGATTTATTTTGGATGCTCATCGTATATAATCTATTCATACCAGCACTTTGTTTTTAAGTCAAAATTAGGAGACTGTGCTTTTATTTTTATTCAAAAAAGAAAAGAAAAAAATTAAAAGTAATTAATGTGAAATATGTTGATTAAATATGTCGTAGTTTATCATTTACTTTTAAGTTGTGAGTATGAATAAACCTACACCAAAAAAAATTATTTAAAAATATAAATTGAAGGGTGATATTAATTTTTTTAAAGGTTTGTAGTAGGTATTTTTCAGATTTTTCTTATTAATAAAAGAATAATATTATTGTTAGATGCAATCATCTCATTGCTCTAGAGATTAATGTTGGCCTCACAAAAGTCTGGACATAGAACTCATTTAAGGTTAAAATGATATTAATGCTAAATTTTGATCAAGTTTAATATATATTTAATTAATATTTGACATTAGAAGATTATTGTAGATAATAAATACGCATTGAATTTTTAAATAAGGAATAAAAGTAAACAATGAAAATTTGTTTAAGTAACAAATAAAAAGGACAAAAGAAGTCATTTAAGTCTTGTAAATACAATTTGAGCTACTTGCATCTTGATTTTCCATTTTTCAACAAGAAAAATAATAAATTGCTCACAAAATATTACAACTTTTATTTTGAAACATAAACTTTTTATACATTATTTCCTGGGTTGAGAAGTGGAGGAAACGAATTTTTAAATAGCAGAATTAAATGAGTCCGAAACTGTAACCTAACCATTAATAAAAGTAACCAAATAAAATAGGTAACATAAACTTTCTACAATAAAAGTTTCAAAATCGTCTTAATTAGGTTACACTTAAACCTATATAAAAGCCATGCAGTATTATGGATGTCTCATTAACAAAAAATACAAATAAAATAAATAACAATGAATAGTGTGATCACAACAACCTTGCCATTCCTCTTCCTCTTCTCCATCCTTTTCTTAGCCAATTCGTCATCAAGCAGGACTTTGCCTACTGATCCAGACCATGAGGCATCGGTGCAAGCAGTTGCACTAGCAGAAGATTTGGGCGAACCTGTCCTTTACATCGTGCTCACTTCCCAACCTCCGAATGGAGAAGATAAGAATCATTTTTATCTTCGAATTCTCACTAGAGTTTTTGACAGCGAAGAAGCTGCCAAAGAAGCACTAGTTACCTCGTACAATCATGCGATCACAGGCTTTGCTGCTAAACTCAGTCCCGACCAACTTCCGAAACTCTCAGGTGTGTCTCTATTTGATCATCTTTGGAACCAGATATCATTTCTTTTTTTACTATTAAATTGATGGTTTCTTCGACTGCCCACTCGTCATTACTAAATTTATGTTTGTTATTTACTGTGCTCGACATAAGAACAACCGGAGGTTCTTACGATTTTTAAGGATGACGCATCTGGTCCCCATCAACTGGTATTGACACAAGCTACACAAGCTCCACAAGCCAGTGATCCAATTGGACTTGATGCCCTTTACATCGTGTTCACTTCCAAACCTCCAAATGAAGAAGATGAAAACCAATTTTATCTACGAATTCTCACTAAGGTTTTTGACACCGAAGAAGCTGCCAAAAACGCGCTAGTTATCCAATACAAGCATGCGATCTCTGGCTTTGCCGCTAAGCTCACTCCAAAACAGGTTTCAATACTTCTAGGTACGTTTCTTCGATCCTCTCTATATCGTGATGCCATTTTTATTGAATCTTTGGTTCTTTAAATCTTCACTCATTATTAACAAATTTATGTTTGTTATTTATTGTGCTCGACCTCAGAACAACCGGAGGTTCTCACTGTGATTAAGGATGAAGCATTTTGACCCATCTGGGTAACACATTGTGATGATCTCATTCCAACAATACATCGAAATAAGGAGGCGCTGAATCGTCAAATTTATGTATTACAAAGGATATAAATGAACAGAAAAAGACGCTAGAGTGTCTCGTTGTTAAAAAAATAAGTGTTAGTTTTTTGTTATTTTCTTTTATTTGTTGGATCTTCTTTTATTCGACATTTAATAATTTTAATGCATGCTAACTTTTCGACCATCTTAAATTTTAGAGCATCCACTCTAAGTCTCTAACTAAGGTCGATCTTATTTCCATATGCGTATATGCTTTACAAGCTTATTATCTGAGTTAGTCTAATAAAATCCAACTCGAACAATTATTTTAATTTAGAAAAGTTTAAAAAGATTAATCTTAAAAAATATAAAAATTGGATATACCCTGTTACTCTTATAGGGTATGCAAGATACATATCCGAACTGTTATAATGATGTTGTTTGAATGGCTTTTAGCAGTATTAGGTTTAAGGTTTTAAATTCTTAGTATTTTGGGGGTTTTGAATTTTTAAGGTTTTAGGCTTTTAATGTTTTCATGATTTAAGGGTATTTAGGTTATGAAACGATGCCGTTTTAAGAATTTTAAACAGACGAAAAACACTATAATTAATTCTGGAATTATGAAACACTTAAATATTAAAGTTTCTAAATCATTAAATGTTAAAACTCCTAAATAGCTTCCAAAATGACTATTGTTAGACGGAGACCCATTCCTCAGACTTTCAGAATCCTGGATTAAAAAAATAATGGGGCCCTGGATCTGGGAAAAAAATAGTGAGATCTTTATACGTAAGTTTTTAAAGCATCAGTAAGTACTATTGAACATTATGTAAACATATTAAAATAAAATTTATTAAAAAATATAAATTGTTGACAAATTTTTTTTTTAGAAAAAATGAGACCTTATCAAAATTTTATTCATTAAGAGTCAATGACAATTACACGAAACTGGTCAAATGACAGATGCTCACAATGAATTACAAAGAAAGATACAATAAAATATTGACAATATCATCTTCTTTACTTCACTTCAATGAAATTTTATCTTATTATATTTTATCTGCAAACTCAAGAAACACAAATAATCATCAAAAATTCACTGGAGGATAAAATAGAATAAAACTCTAACTGAAAAAAGTATAAAAGAGAAATACAAAATTAACTCAAATTATTGTTGTACGATTGCTTAGTTGTTTCTTCTGTCACTCTAAAAATATGAATAGACTGTTGTTGTTTGTTGCTATCACTCTAAATATAAAAATAAATTGTTGTTGCTGGTACTGTTGCTATCCTTTGAATTTAACATTCTTTATTTATAGTAAAAAAAATTGAAAGAGATGTTGAATTGAATTTAGATACAAATTAACTCAATGTATTTATAGTGAATGTTTAGGGTATATAAAGTTGGATATGAGAAAAAGTGTTAGAAAGTTGTCGATAGTTTTAGATTTTTAAAATATAAGTAATAAAGTTTATTCGAGAAATTTTGAAGATATGTAAAGTAAGGTAAAAAGTTTTTCAAAATTAAAAAAATAGCAATGTTACTAAGAGTTATTAAAGAGATGTGAAAAGTTAACTAATGAATTGATGGAGAATTATTAATTGAGTTTTTTAATGAGGCAGTTATGCATTTATTTATAGTACATGACATGTTTCTTTTTGAAGTAAATATACTTTGTAAAATACAGTATAATTGCAAATTAAAAACAAGAAAGTAAATTGGTTCATATGGAAAATATCTCTCATTTAATATTTTAGGGCCAAGGTTTGAATTTTATCATTATTATATTTTTTTAAATACATTTTATCTAATTGAGTTGTACCAATGAAATGAACTCCACTCCCAATCGGCCATGGACATGCGTCCATATGCATTTGCCAATCTTATATATATATTTTGATAGTTGCACTTCAATATTTTTTTTTTGATATTTACATATTCACATAAAACAAAACATTGACTTAAATCCGACATTCACCAGATTTAGAATACTATTCACATAATCTACAATATTATCTTGCAAATGTTAGAAATTTTGAATTCTGATTTTTCTTTTGACTTCAATGCTCATCATATATAATCTAGTCACTTGTTTTCAAGGCAAACTGATCACCTTTTCTAGGTGCTTATGATTATTATTTTTTGAAAATTAAAAGACAAAACTAAATGTAATGAGAATTATGTATGTTGTAGTTTAGAATCAGGGTTAATATAACATTATTTTAAGTTATAAGTATGAATTATCCAAACCCAATAAAATTTATTTGAAAAATATAAAATTGAAGGGTGATAATAAACTTTTTTTAAAGATTAATAGGAAGCATGTTTAAAAAATTTCTTATTAATAACTGAATAATTTTATTTTTCAGCCGCACAAAATAAATAATAATCCTTTTATATTAGTCATGTGTAAGGTTGGATTGATTGCATTAAGGAGATGTATATTTCTCGTTCAAATTTAATAAACAAGTAATTAAAACTTGACATTATAATATAGTAGTAGATAAAAAACACGCATTGAAATTTTTAAATAATAAATAAAAATGGACAAAACTATTTGTGAAGTAATAAGTAAAAATAAGAGATTTAATTTATGTCTTGTTAATATAAGTTTGAGCTCCTTAATTGCATCTTTATTTGCTATTTTTCTACAAGAAAAATCATAAACTGCTCACAAAATACTGCAATTTTTATTTGGAAACACGAATTTTTCAGTGTATTTCCTGGGTTGAGAAGCGGATGAAAACGGATGTTTGAATCGGAGAATTAAATTAGTCCTAAACGGTCGCTTAACTATTTAATTTAATTAAAGTAACCTAACAAGTTTTAAAATTTAAGTTACACTTAAGCCTATATAAAAGCCATACAGTATTATAGATGTCTCATTAATAAAAATACAAATAAAATAAATAACAATGAATAGTGTGATCACAACAACCTTGCCATTCCTCTTCCTCTTCTCCATCCTTTTCTTAGCCAATTCGTCATCAAGCAGGACTTTGCCTACTGATCCAGACCAAGTTGCACTAGCAGAAGATTTGGGTGAACCTGTCCTTTACATCGTGCTCACTTCCCAACCTCCGAATGGAGAAGATAAGTATCATTTTTATCTTCGAATTCTCACTAGAGTTTTTGACAGCGAAGAAGCTGCCAAAGAAGCACTAGTTACCTCGTACAATCATGCGATCACAGGCTTTGCTGCAAAACTCACTCCCAGCTATCTTGCGAAACTCTCAGGTGTGTCTAGCTCTTTGATCATCTTTGGAACCAGATATATACCATTTCTTTTTTATTATTATTATTAAATTGATGGTTTCTTCGACGGCTGGCTTATTATTACTAAATTTATGTTTGTTGTTTGTTGTGCTCGACATAAGAACAACCGGAGGTTCTTACGATTTTTAAGGATGACGCAATTGGTCTCCATCAGGAATTATTGACACAAGCTACACAAGCTCCACAAGCCAGTGATCCTCCAATTGGACCTGCCCTTTACATCGTGTTCACTTCCAAACCTCCGACTGAAGAAGATGAAAACCAATTTTATTTACGAATTCTTACTAGGGTTTTTGACACCGAAGAAGCTGCCGAAAACGCGCTAGTGATCCAATACAAGCATGCGATCTCTGGCTTTGCCGCTAAGCTCACTCCAAAACAGGTTTCAATACTTTTAGGTACGTCTCTTCAACTTTTTTTTATTGAATTATTGTTGGTTTCTCTAAATAATATATGTTCAGTCGTTACTAACAAATTTATGTTTGTAATTTGCTGTGCTCGACATCATCAGAACAACCGGAGGTTCTTACGGTGATTAAGGATGAGGCATTTTGACCCACCAAGTAACTGATTGTGATGAGGCACCATCAAATTTTATGTGTTGCAAATGATATAAATGAACGGAAAAGACGCTAAAGTGTCTGGTTATTAAAAAAACCGAAGTGTTAATTTCTTTTGCTATCTTATTTTATTTGTCAGATCTATTCACTCTTTCCTTTATTTGACATTTAATAGTTAAAATGAATGCTAACATTTCGGCCATCTTAAAATATAAGAGCATCCATCCAATTAAAGTTCCTGATCTTATTTTCATAAAACTCTACGTGAATGCTCATAAGTTTTACAAGCTTGTCTAACGTTGGAACATATATGTAAAACTGTAAGATTTTGTTTGGTTTAGGAAAAATTTCGTGGAAAGGAAAATAGATGGAAAGTTAAAGAATTTTTTTTTTTGATTTAGGTGGAAAATTTTGAGAAAAAAAAGTTTTTATGGGAAATTATACAGAAAGTTTTGAGTAATCACAATAAAAAATGACATTTTGCTTTATACTTTCCATGATAAACAAACAAGATGAAAGTAAAATGAATTTCATAAAAGATTTCAATTCGATTCTATTTTTCATCTAATTTTTTTCTCTAAACCAAACACAACTTTAAAGTTGCGAATTTTTAGGTGGAGACATGATATTGTTATAAGATGCAAACCACCGAGTTAGCCTAATAAAACCCAACTCATACAGTGATGATTATTTTAATTTAGAAAAGTGAAAAAATTAATCATTAAAAAATATAAAATGGATATATTCTATTAGGGTATACAAGATACATATCTTAATGGATAAAATAAGGCCTTTTTGAATGGTGTTTGCGCTAGTAGATCTGGATTTTCAATTTTCAGTATTTTGGTTTTAAAATTTTTAATGATTTTAAATTTTTAGTGTTTGCATGATTTTAGGGTTTTGGGTATTAAAAGTTATGAAACGACGATGTTTCGTAGATTTTAAACATATGAAAAACACTATGAGTTTGTAATTCTGGAACACTTAAAAATTAATCTAAATCATGATATGTTAAAACTCATAAATAGCTTCCAAGATGACAATCGGTAGATATTCAGATTCATAGCTTATACATCCCGACAGAATATATTTGCCAAGCCTAAAAAACACTTTGATTAAATTTGATATTTAATAATTTTACGTTACACTTCAGAAGTTTTGATATTAACATATTCAGATAAAATAATCATTAGACTTGAGTATAATATTCACCAAATTTATAATAGCATTCGTAGGATTTATAATTTTATTTGTTAGATTTGCATAAATATTCACCAAATTCGAATATTGTATTAATTACAAACATCTAAGCAATGAATAAAAGTGAATAAATAAATTATTTTAATTATGTAACGAGGACATATGTGATTTATGTCTTGTTAATATAAATTTGAGCTCTTTACATCTCAATCCTCCAACTTTTCTTACTGTAATTTAGGGGTGAGGCATTTGATCCCGAGCAAGGGTCCAGGCACAAGCTCCACAAGTTAAGCCCTTGATTCAATTGGATCTGCCTCTACATCGTGCTCACTTCCGAACCTTCAAATAATGAAGATGGAAATTATATTATAAATTTATGAAATTAATAAAATCAAATAAACAATTTAAGTATAAGCATCCACTTATGAGCCGTCGTGTTGGTGCCGAATCCGGACACCTTGAGGCTCTATAAATCTCGGATTATGTTTGACATGTAGACATGTGTGGGAGTCTTTTTTCATAGTTTTAACGATCTAGAAGACGTACAATTCTCCAAATAAAAATAATTAAGTACAACAACAAATAATGTTGGATATTCACGAATATACTCACTCTATTACTTTTATTTATCAGTTTGCCACTTATGTTCATTAAAAGGAGTTATATGTTGGCTAGATTGCATATTAGACAATACTGCAACGTTTTATGTAAATGAACTATCTTTGTTTATTATTTTGACTTGAGTATTGAACTTAGTATATATATATATGTAATTAAATATATAGATTGACACATTCACTGATTGTAATAAACTATATGCTTTCTATCTACATATATTTTAATAATTTTTTTAGAATTTAAAATATAGTTTATAACTTATCTATTTTTTATGATTTTTTTTTAAATTTATTCACCTCACTAGTGCATTCAGCCCACGTACGAACGAGTAACGGTACCACGTCTCAGTTTAAGTAAAATTGCCTCTTGGGCTGGTTATTGGGCCTCTTCGACGGCTTATTGGGCCGAAAATCGACCGGCCCGGTTCACGTACATTTTCATTGAACCGTAATAATCCGGCCTGGTTCGTTTATCACAATGTGGTTGCGTAGCGTGGCAGCTGTTTTGTCTTTTGCGGTTCGGATCGTATAAGGAGTGAATGGTGGCCCGGAAAGTACGTACGGTTTATGGTTGGGTTTTAGCGTAAACGGACGGTTTTCTTTTTGTCGTTTAGTTGACAATTAAGCTCTCTCTTTTTCTTCTTAGAATATTCCGATTTTGGAATAATATTTTTCGAAAGAAGAGCGTTGGTTTGGTTTACAGCCTGTCATTTTTATTTTGTTTATTTTTACAGTATCAACACTCAAGTGAGTAGATCGCCATCGGAGTTGTTACGTATTATGTTTTTCGGACTGTACAACAACTTATAAAATTCATATGTATAGTTTTTTTTTATCTTTTTGACACGTGGCAGTTTAGTAGTGGTTGATGATACTTAAAACAGTGTGAAGCAAATTATTTAACTGCATGAGATCTATTTCCATGTTCGTCTAGTCTTAGGCGACCGATTAATCACTTTACGGTGTCAAAACAACTTATCTAGCGTCTAACAAATTAATTATTCATGTTCTTCTTTTCTTACCCTATCTGCCTCCTTATACTCCCAATTTAACCGAATTTATTTGTTACTTTTACATGTCACTTACTAATTTTCAAAACACATATAATATCAACAAATATCTTAAAATATACGATAAATATTACTCATTTTATTATCACAATTAATAAAAAATCAGTCTTCACTATTTATAATTTTACCAATTTACTTTTTACAAAAAAAATTAAAAAACCATTAACCAGATATTTATTAAATTTAATCACCCATTAATATTAATATTTTTTAATTTATTTAATTTAATAATAGAGAGAGTATAACACTATTGTCAAACAGATAAATGATGTGAAAATAGCGCAAAAAATGATGGTGGGGAGTTGGTGGGGCCCGAAAATCAGAAAATGATTCGCCTTCCAATACGGCGACCACTTTTGTCCTCTAATAATGAATAAATGACTTTTTATTCCGTTTCACTTCCTTTCCGTTCGAATTAAATTAGTTTAATTAAATATTTTTAATTGAATTGATTGATTATTTGACGGTAGAATTTGAACTTAGTTTGCTAAAATTAACATTTTTATCATTTGTTTCATCAGTTTTTTTATTTTTTTGTGTGTTGTTAAATTTTGAGTTCACTTTAACAAATAATTAAAATTATAACTTGCTCTTTGAAAACTTCTATTCAATCTAGTAATTTATTTTATTTAAATTCAATTTATTTTAAGTTAAAATATATTTAAAAGTTTAGTTAATTTATTTCTCCTAAATCAATAAGCATCACATCTTGATCGATAATTTATATAAATTTAAATTTTGGATATTCAATTAACAATGTTTCTTTATTTTTTCTAATCTGTTTTCAAATGACATTCAGTTATTATTAGAAGCTCGAAATTAATCCACATTCATTTATACGATTTAATTTTTTTGAATTAATCTTTTTTTTTGAATTAGCTTATATTGTATTTCCTCCGTTATGAGTTACATGTTGTTTAAAGTTAAATTAAGTAGATTATGGTGATATTTAATATTAGCGGTTGAGTGAATTTAATATGTATGAATTTAATTTATATTTTCAAATTTTATTCAACTGGTAAAATTGATGAATTATTGCTGACGTATAATTTTTTACTGATTATGATAATGAAATCATTAATGTTTGACTTTTAAGATAGTTGTAGATATTAAATACGCATTGAAAAATGATACTCCCTCTGTCCTCTTTTACTTGCCGCTTAAAATACCATGTATTAATTTACTCAAAATATAAATATTATAGAATTATAATAAAAATATATTATCGAAGTAGAATTCGATATGAATATAATGAGATTCATCACATAATGTTTATCATAAAAAATCACATACAAAACTACAAGTCAAACTCAAATCTATAAAAGAAAAACGACAAGTAAAAGAAGACGGATGGAGTAATTGATAAGTAAAATGGACAAAAAAGTTCAATTAAATGACATATAAAAAAAGACAGAGAGAATATCTTATAGATGAAATTCAAAATTTCACTTAAAAAATCCTATCCATTTTAATCATTTATTACACTAATTGATTGTTAAATGACCATAAAACTATAAATATTATTTGAAGTGGACCATTTATAATAACATGTACGAAGTCAACATTCGTGTCTAATTTTCATTAGTATGTGCTTATAATAATATGTCGAATTTATGTTTAACGTCCTGGAGAGCAGTGCATATCTATTAAATGCAACTATATATGTCTTCAACATCTTTGAATTAACTAATTTAAATGTTCACAACTAATGTTGTACTGTCGATAAAAAAATATTTAATTTTATAAGAATCAGTCAAATGTTGACACATAATATTTAATTTCAAATTAGTAGAATTTAAAAAGAAGGAAATCTTGTACTGCCAAGTGATCCGACAGTCAACGGACACAATATAATTTTTGATTTCGCAATAAAATGGAATTTGAATATAATATATTTAAAAAAATAAAATTACATATTCAAAAGCTTCTTAATATTCATTTTTAACAATAATTAGAATTTAACTAATATATATTTTTTCGAATATTATAATATTTGAGTGTTCACTACTCGACATACGTAGATGATTGACACACAAACCAAAAAACATCACCCAAAAAAAAATCGGAAGAAAAATCCAATTTCTCCTCTTCAATTAAATTAAAACAAAAAAAAATGTGAAGGTGTGAGCATGCAACGCGGAAATGGCTCAGCTGCTGACGCGTGTCCCTCCTCACAGCTGTATCCCAAAATCCCCCCACTCACTCATTCAACCGCTTTTCCCCAGAGGTGCCAACGCCAGCGCCGTGTATATAACCGGCGGAGAGTGAGAGAGAGTCGAGATCCAACCGATTCGATCCACCCCAGATCGAAAGTTTCTACCTTGAATCGATCCATGGCGAGCGGCGGGGGGGTGCTGGGGGAGAAGATAAAGGGGCCGTGGAGCCCGGAGGAGGACGAGCTGCTGCAGAGCCTGGTGGAGAAACACGGGGCGAGGAACTGGTCGCTGATAAGCCGGGCGATACCGGGCCGGTCGGGGAAGTCGTGCAGGCTGCGGTGGTGCAACCAGCTCTCGCCGGAGGTGGAGCGGCGGCCGTTCACGGCGGAGGAGGACGAGGTTATCCTGAGGGCGCATGCGCGGGTGGGGAACCGCTGGGCCACCATCGCCCGGCTGCTGAACGGGAGGACGGATAATGCGGTGAAGAATCACTGGAACTCGACTCTCAAGCGGAAGTGTCCGTGGATCGTCGAGGATCATACAACTGGCGGCGGCGGTGGGGAGTTGAAGAGGTCGGTGAGCGCGGGAGCGGCGGCGGTGGGTTGCGGCGGCGGGGGGCTGGTGCAGAGCCCGTCCGGATCTGACGCGAGTGATTCCAGCGTGCACATCTTGTCTTCCATTCCTGCTGGGAGGAAGACTGTGGGTGGGTTGCTGTGGCTGGGAGGGAACGAAACGGCGTCGTACGGTGACGACGGGGTCGCTACAGAGCTGAGCTTGAGCTTGTCGATGCCGGGAGCGGAGTCGTCGCAGTCGTCTGGCGGTCAGCCACAGCTGATCGAGTTCGGTAAGCAGCCGCAGCCAGAGCCAGCAGTGAAGATGGGTGACGTGACGACGGAGCTGGGCCTGGCTGCGGTGGGTTCGCAGGAGAGTAGGAAGGAGAAGGAGAAGGAGAAGGAGGAGGAGATAATTGGAGGGTCCGGGTCACAGCCGTTGACGACGGAGTTTTGGGGGACGATGAGGGAGATGATAAGGAAGGAGGTGAGGAGCTACATGTCCGGGGGCGGAGTTAACGGCGGCGGAGTGTGCGCGCGTGGGGACATGGCCATGACTCGGATCCGAATCGGCAGGTCCGACTGAGTACGGAAATGACGGGTCGGGTCGGGTCCGCATTGGGTGTTCGGAAAAGCAGCTAGTAGTGTTTCGAGATGGTTCAAGTTATGTTGGAGGGTGAAGCAGAGGAATAAAAGTAAAAGCCGATGTACAGAGAAGCAGAGCAGCAGAGGTGGCGGTGGGTGAGTTGGGTGGGATGCTGTTTTTGGGGATCGGAGAAACTTGAAACTAGTAGTCTTAAATTTCACCTGTGCTCTTTCCAACGCAACAACAAGACAAGAAAAAAAATATTATAAAAATGTTTCTTAAAAACATTAAATAAAAGTGGGAGTTTGTTTTACAGTCTCATCTAGTATTGCTCTTATTGTTTCCTCCTATCAGGGGACTTCCGGTGGAGAAATTGTTAGTTGGATACAGTCTTATACATCAGGGTGTCATATGATATTTTGATCAGTTTAATTTGACTTTTTAAAGTATCACATGATATCTTCTTATTGATGATATCCATAGTGTACGTGGTGGACTGTGTCCACCCAATTTTTTTTTCTTCGGATGGTGACATAAATGGAGATAGATATGCAAAGGTTAGATTTTATTTGGTGGTTAGGGCTAGTTTCAGTGTGATATTGGAGTCAGACTAGTTGTTATGTAGTTTATTTAATAGTGAAGTCAGGCTAGTGGTAAATTATTCGATCAGTTTATTTAATAGTGAAGTCAGACCGGCTGCTATGCAGTTTCAATGGAGTCAAATTTGTTCTGTAATTACAGTTCAATAGTGAAGAAGTCGGAATCATTCACTATTAGAGGCGTTTTTTTTTCAAGTTTGAAGTTATGATTTATGAATTTGGCGTGGGATGAGACAAACTGTTGAAACGGTTTGCGGACGAGGTGAAGCCTTAAATGCATGTGGTTGACATTGAGCAGAGGTTCAAAGGAGGTCAGACAGGTTGTGTGAGGTGAGCCTTTCAACTCCCTATTTCCTGACTTTCAAACGGGACACGTGAACTCATTCATCGTCTGGATGGACAGACCTAGGATGAGGAGGGCCTGCCAGACCAGGATGTTGTCCAAATTGACATTCGGGTCACGACACTCACCTCAATAAACTGGGCCAGATTCATTGAGGCCAGTACAATATCTACAGTGGTGGCAGCAGCAGCAGCAGCGAGAGCTGGTCCATCACTGATTCCATTACCAGACCTTCCCCTGGAACAAAACCATTTTGAAGATTAGATAAAACACATTGAGCATATAATAATCACATACTAGTAGCAAAGCCACTTGGCATGCATGACTAATTCCCTTCAAGATTTGAGTTATACTAACTTTTTGGCTGTGTTTGGTTTGAGGAAAGTTAGAGAGAAAATAATTCTCTCAAAAAATTCATCTTATTTTATCCTTATTTGGTTTGAGGTGAAAAATTTTGCAGAAAGTACTAAAACACTCTTTAGTTGAAACAAATTTTTCATCCTATTTTTCATATAACTTTACATTTAGTTTTCCATCCTCAATTTTTTCTAAATTAAACAAAGGATTTCTTCATATTTTCCAATCAAATTTTCTTTTCTCTCAAATTTTTTTGAACCAAACACAACCTTAAGTTGATTAGAGAGCATCATTTGTGACTTACAGTTACAACTCACCAGTCCTGGGGTACTAAAGAATGGCCAATGGAAGAGCATTGACTCTACAATGGCAACAGCAGCAACTGAATTTTTTTTATTATTATAACATTATAAAAAAATCGAGCTGAATTGTCAGAAATCATCTCTCACTTTCTCTAACATCAGATCACACCTAATTTGATGACTCAACATATGGCATAACAACAATCTTAGGGTTGACTCTTAGGGTGTATTTGGTTTAGGAGAAATCTGGTGGAAAGGAAAATTTGAGGGAAAGTGAATTCCTCCATAGAATATAGCATATTTTCTTTATTTTGTTAGGGGTGAAAAATGATGGAAAAATACTAAAACATTATTCTTCATTTAAACCAAATTGTCCTTTATATTTTCCATCTAATTTTCCTACAAACTTTCCTTTTCATTTTCTCACAAATTTTCCTCTCTTATTTTTCACCAAATCTTCCCTAAACCAAACACAGCCTTAGGGTTACTCTAGCCATCTTTGCAGCTCTGGTCCGTTCAGCTGCGCTTCTCTTCAGTTAACTAAACAATCCTATTCAGGGTTATTGACTCTTTCCAGCCTTTGGTTGCCCACAATGATATATAATTATTGAGATAAAATAGCAAAGAGGAAATATGGCAGACAGATGAAATGAAGCACTAGCAATAATAACTATGTAAGCAAATACAAGTTGAACCCCGGCAAAGTATGTCAGTAAATAAATGTTACATGGCTAAAAAATGGATGAGAAAATGTGTTATTTTAAAAATTAATGATAAGTTGAGGCTTTATTTCTGAGTTTTGAAAGAATAAAAAAAATGTGAAAGGAAAAGAAAGTAAAATAAAAAATTTTGTGGGTGGAAAAAATTAACCTTTATTGAGTTCAGGAGAGATGTGGATGGAGATGGTAAAATGAAAACAAAATTACTTAAATGATTTTATATAAAAAAGTATAACAAGCAAGAGAGTGTAAGCATCATTTTATGTCAAACTCCTTCGTTTTCTATTAAATTCACCCAATTCGAATGGAAAGGAAAAAGGGTATTTATTTCTTCAACTCTCTCCAAATGTACACAACTCCCTTCTTAAAAAATATTCGAGAACAATCCTTTCCTACCATCTCTTTCTGTTTCTCTCCAATATCACACTCGGAAACACTATCTTAGTGCACTAGCAATCGAGCTACGGATTCAAAGGCCCAGGGACGGAATTAGATATTTTATTTTGGGGTACAATAACTTTTTTTAAGCTGAATGAGGAATAAAAATAAAATATAATATTTTTAAAACTTAATTGAGGGTAAAATATTTTTAAGCTGAATGAGGGTACAAAAGTAAGAAATATAATATTTTATACTTAACTGGGTACAAAAATTAAAAATATATTATTTTTATATTATAATATGAACAATTTGTTCCTTCTAGACCTGAATGGACAGTTACCCTCATTGTCCATCTAGTGAAACCGCCACCGTAAAGGCCGCCATGGCCGACCGTACGTGTATGTTGACTCTTGAACCAAATAATTCAATAAGACTGTTTTTGGTTGAGGGAAAACTTTAGGAAAAAGAAATTTGATGCACATCATGAATTTTATTTTATTTTTATTTGTTTGGTTTGGAATAAAATTTTAAAAAAATTATTTTTTTAATTTATCTTAACTTTTCTTCTAATTTTTCATACAATTTTCTTTCCATATAATTTTTCCTAAACCAATCACATCTTTAGGCTGTGTTTGGTTGAAAGGAAAATTTGATAGAAAATTTATAAAATTCCATTTTTGGTTTAGATGGAAAGAAAATTATGTGTAAATTTTGGTGAGAAAAGTATTCTAATTCTTAGCCTACAAATATGATACTATCAAGTTCAATGTATATGAAATGAATAACTACTTCTTCTATTAGGTTCAATATATTCGAACAAGTTCCATGTATCTGGCAAGGTTTTTATATTAAATTCACTGTACTCAATCAAGTTCAATATATCCGATGAGATTGATGATATAAAGATGATATTATACCTTCTTATACATTTTCCATGAAACTTTCTATTAAGCTGGAAAATGAAGTGGAATCTTTACTATTTTCCTTGACATTTTCCATAGCAAACCAAACAAAGATAAAATTAGTTGGAATCCTTCAAGGATTTCATTTTCTTCTCATTTTTCACCAAATTTTCTTTTCTGCCAAATTTTCCCTAAACCAAACACAGTCTTAGAGTGTGTTTGGTTTAGAAAAAAATTGGTGGAAAGAAAAATTTGAAGAAAAATTAGAAATAATCCCCTATTTGGTTTTAGAAAAAATTTGTGGGAAAAAATTGTATGAAAATTAAAAGTAAAATAAAATGAGTTTTAAAACTTTCATTTAATTTTTTATTTGAAACAAAAAAATAAATAAAATAGCTATTATGAATTTCATTTTTTATCAAATTTTCCCTAAACGAAACACACCCTTAAAAGTTACGAAGAGACCTGAATGGGTTTCAAAGACGTCAATGAATTGGCGTCTCCATTTAAGTATCAGGTTCAATTTCCAACTTCATAATGACACACTTGAGTTATTTTTTAGGATACAGTTAACTACGTGGACTGTGGCACACAATTAATAGTCTGCAACGTGTTATTTTGACAAATCATATGACTTGTTTAAAAATTAAAAAAAATTAAAAATTAATTAGAAATCACAACATGACAATTTTTATTCACTTAAAAATCACTCCATGAGACTGATAACTTTTGATAGAAAATAACACATCAAGGCAATCAATGAGACATCTTACAACATGACAAGAAAATGAGACTTTATGATAAAAGTGAACTTTCACACACAGGAATAAGTTAGCTATTAGACATGACACTGTCTGGTCCAAACTCACCTCAACATCAAATCATGTCCATCAGCTGATCAGAAGTGGCGAAGGCCGGATCGCACCTTAGAAACGCAAATTTTTGGGTGCAGCAAGATCACCCATCTAGATGGGTGCTCTCGCTTGAAAACAACATCGTATCGCGTCGTTTTCATTAAAACACTCATTTCTATTTCAAATAAGCTGTTATGTTCATTAGATGAGTTGTTATGTTCATCGGATGAGCCGCTATGTTTATCAGATGAGCTTTTATGTTCATCAGTTGAACAGTTATGTTCATCAGATGAGTTGTTATATTTATCAGATGATATGTTCATCAGATGAGCTGTTATGTTCATCATATTTGATAAAAGATTCATCAGATGAGCTGCTATGTTCATCACTTTTAAAAAAGAACGAAGTGTTTTGATGAAAAAAAGTAAAACGACATTTTTTTTGAGCGAGAGTACGCATCTGCTTTCGGTCCACCCATGAGTCATTGCCTTAGAAAAATGTTTATTTGCCTTAAAAAATTATATAAGAAATAGAGGGACTCTATTTATCATACTAAATGATTTTTTCTAATTTTAGTATTAATTTTATTAATTGTTTTAAAATAGAATAAATATGCTAGTTATTATAAAGAAGTGAAATAAATATGAACAATATTAAATAATTTTTAAAAGACTAATTTATCCCTATATTTGTTTTGTAACTATTAACATACTTCTATCATATTACTATAGACGAAATAAATATGTATGACATTTGAGTTTCTTCAATTGCAAAGTTAATATTTAAATTCTCTCAAGTTCGAGTTATGATGTGTCATATTTGACATAAATATGTTGAAAATTCAGATCGGAATATCTGAGCCCGTATGGGTGTGACAACTAATAAAAAAAATAATATATTTTTAAGCCGCATTCCCAAAGACTCATTCAAAAGATGTTATCCGAATTCGTGATCAACTGACCATTTAAACAATGCGACGACGGACACCAACACCAACTAACCCACAGGGGCGCCAAAAAAAATAAACAAACAAACTTAGTTGATGTAAAATTTAATATAACTTATATATGCAGACTAGTCTAAAATTCAACAATCTTGAGCTCCAAATTTGTAAAACTATTTTGTTTTGCACACAACCTTTATGGATCCAGCACTCATTGCTGAGAAATGGAAATATACGAAAAACCTATCTACTGTTACAACAGGGTGAAGGTACATCGTTGAGCGCAGGGGACTCTTGATCAGAGATGCTCAGATTTCTTTGGCCTTGCCGCTACCTTGTGAACTTTTGGAGGTCTCGTAGGCGGACAGGAAGAATGTGCTTTGGTGTTTCTGCAGGAATCTGCAGACAACGGAAAAAAAGGGGAGGAGGTTCAGAGATGATTAGCAAATGCTGCAATACGAAATTGGGGCTGAATATTGTCATCTAGTTGTGTAGCGAGAGTTTGAGGATATGACGCACTTGAGAAAATCCAGTAACCTCTGCTGCAAGCGCATTGAGGTCTCTTGGTCGATGTTGAGGAAAGAGAGTAGCTCGGGCAATTTTACTGCATCAAAAGAAAGCAACAATGAGGATGAGACTGATGTGTGACATTTGCTACTTAATCCCCGTGACAGAGAAATATGTTTTTTATACAAGGTCAGATCTGGTGGATTATGGGAACAGGAAGCTGGAGCTTGAAAATTAGTGACTTGGGGCCAGGAGCTTACCAAAGAGACGAAGTAAATGCTCAGCGCCGTATACAGTAGACGGCGATACATTTTCTGCAATTGCTTCATTAAATTGTGAGCGTTCCTTCTTGTACAAAAGCATTAAAGCCAGAGCCTTGTCAAAGTAACAGCGCACCCCTTTCAGTATCTCTCCAACTGCATCAGCACTTCTGGCATCACAAGGATAAGAAATTGTTTACGATCCAAACAGAATTGTGCCCCACATGAATCAGATCTCTCATAAATAACAAATTTCAAAGAGCTCTGCAGAAGTGGTCTGACGGGGTATTATACTATCATTACCTTAACTTCCACCAACCAGTTATTCCCTCATAGGGTAACATACAAGTCAAGCTACCTTAGCCCGAAACCATTAATAATGCAAGACCTAATTGAAGTCAATATTTCCCACATATTGTAGTTCCAGGACAACTAATGTCTAGAAAAGCCCACATGAAGTAGAACTAAAGCTACCTAAACATAACAATAAGGGGTACTCCTTCAACATATGCGGATAATTTTCATTGTTCGAATTATTATGTGTTTTAATAGCCCAACGAAGCATTTCAATAAAAACCAAATACTATCCTACTTATAAAAACTGACAAACCGAGGTGACGCTGTTATGATGAGGCACATGGTGCAGTTCAGTCGACAAATCTGTTTGATGAAGTAGTGCTATAAAATAGGCAGAATAAAGCAAATAGAACGCTTACTGTGGATCTTTCTTTGACTTGTATTCAAGGTATTTGGTCAGTATCTCATCAACTGTCGGGGAGCGAGGGAGTTTGACAAGCTGCAGTAAACCATGCATAGTGAAACAATGATAAGGGGTGACTAATGGAAATTCTAATGGAAGCTGTTTTTAGAATAAGCACATAAATAACAAGTCTCTAAGTGAGTACTATGGTCCAAAAGATCCAGAATCATTGACACAGCTTGCCACATAATTGGCTCGCTTCATGTGTAAATACTGTCAACCAAACATCGTGCTTTATGAAATAAGAGATGCAGATTCAGAATAACGCATAATAGTTTGGCTGTTGAAGAATATTACCTTGTTCTGTTGGGTAACAGACTCCCAGTCCTCAACCAGTTGCTTTCTCAGAGATGATGGCATTTGAATCTTGACTGGCTTTTCTACTGATGCATTATCCTTCTGCATTTACAAATTTTTACAAATGATTCTGCAGAAATATGCTATAAAATAAAAAATTATGAAATTATATACGGGACTCATATATCCAATCAGTTATAATTTTTCGGCGAATTCACAATTAAAGAGACGGATATTACCTCAACAGCGGAATCACTTTTTCTCTTCTTTCCTCTAGAGACTGCAGCAGAAATCAGTAAAATAATACATATAAAGTGAGGAGCACAAACTTAGGAATATTAAAAACAAAAATATGTATGGGAAAACTGAGAAATGTCAAAACAAAGAATAACAGCTAATTCATTTACCGTGAGTCTTGTTGTCCTCTTTATCCGCCTTAGCTTCTGAAAAGTTCAAAAAAGAGCGACTGAGCGAAACATTTTTTGAGAAATAAGCAATAAATATAAAACTGGTATTTCGAAACCAAGAGGCATGAATATTGAATACTTGGTTCTGGGGCGTGATAAATCACTCTTGTGCAGTTTCCCGACACTAAACCACTCAGAACTCTCTCCCATACATAGCAGGTAGATCACTCATCAAGTGCAAGCTTATGCACTCCATTTATTTAATTAAAGTTTCCAAAAAGCCAAAACAAGTAAAGGCAACACATTCAGCGAAATAAAAAAATAAAAATCTTAGAAGCTTACCAGCAGAGCTTTTTGGCTTGGTATGGCCCCCACGCCCTGACTTTGTATTCTTGTCAACACCTTGTTTCTTTTCGAGTGCCTGCTGCTTTAGGACATTCTCCTCTGTATGTTTCAGTAAACGGTCTGCACCCACCCATTCATCCCAACTGTTGACAAGATATCCATTCCTCAGTACATGTTTCTCCACTTATTGGATAACAAAGTCAGTTATGCAGGAAACCCAGTATAGCTTATGACCGATTTGTGCATATGTTAATGTCTAGTCAGTTATTTTTGCATGCTCTTAACAGCAAGTAGTAATTCAAGAAAACAGCTCATTTCAGACCAACGATGCAGTTAACACTCCACATCCAGTTACCACGTTTGTTTTAGTAAAAGCAGTCGACCACTTGACTTCTCATTCTAGTAAGCCTCATACTTTCAGTTACATGTACAATGAGCAAGATTCCAAAATATAAAGATAAATAAATGTAAAAGTTGAAAATGAATATTTTGCTGTTCCTTCCTCAGTTTTTTCCCATTTAAGGTGGTTTTGATACATTTTATGGTGGTTTTACACCCTTTTAATTTCAGCCTAACTCAGTAGCTGTAGCCCAGAAGCTAGGTCATGTGGACAGTCAGGGATAGGATTGAAGAAGTCCATAAGAACTCAGTGAAAAATCGCAACGATAATCAGGGAAGAAATAGAGGAAAAAGTGAACGTCTGATCACACACTCCACCAAACAAGAATTCAATACTTCTGTTGAATGTAAGTGGAAAATACCTTTTATTCCAACCCTGCAAAACCAAAGATTGCGTCAACACTACTTTGTACAAAACATTACAAGATGCAGATGAGAATCAAAAACCAGAAAAGAACTTACAAGGTAATGGACGAAGTATTTCCATTCTTTTTTTCGGAATTCGGTCTTCTGAACCTGGCAAAAATAAAAATGCACACAGCCCTTCATTATTTTAAAGTGACCAATGACACATCTACAACAACCTCCGCATCGTCTACACTATGGCAGTCAAGAAGCCTAAAAACCTCAGTTGACTGACGTTTTCGTTCCGTCTAGTCTACCTACCTTCTGTATTTCACATAGTCTAACATCACAAATAACATGGTTATAATAGAACTACTAATTCTCAATGACAGAATGAGTGGAAACAGCCATATACGCCGGAAAATATAGATTCCAAAAATCTCCTTCACATACTGCAGATCACACTGAATTTCAAGTTCATGTATCTGAAACCTCCAACCTAACTTGGGTTTGAATGTCTTCCCATTCACATGGACAACACTAAATCAGAAATTACTTATAAAATCTAAGTTAAGTACAGAAATTTAAAATACATAATCTGAATCTTTCCACACCAGCTGAAACTCTTCATGAACATTCAAACTAACCTAAATAACGAGCTTCGCACAAACTCCAGAAATCCCCAAACCAGTTCACCGACAACGAACAGACAATAAAAAAATCGAAAAATTCAACAACGGAAAGCAAACCTTGGCTTCGTAAATCCGAGGACCGTGATAAGCGAGGACCCGCTCGCCTTCGGAAAACACGGCGGAATTCGACGGCGGAGCGTCGCCGCCTGACGAATTGTCGCCTTCGTCGGAGGATTCGTCTCTGGAGTGCGATTTGCTTCCCATGAATTGGAGTTCAGACGGAAGCCGTCGTCGGCGCCGGTCGTCGAAGATCTCCGGCTGCGGTTCCGCTGAGTCCGCAGGCGATTGGAGGTTGGTGAAATTCAAATTGACGAGGAAACTGCTTGTGTGGATTTTTCAATTTTGGTCCTCCATTTCCTGAAATATACAGTTATTCAATATCGTTTGTTTCCTCTTTTATTTATTATTTAAATAAATTTCATAAATTATAAATTAAAGCAAAATATTCAGAATGTGAATTTTAAAAATAAAATAAAATAATTTCCACGATACCAAAAAAAGAAGAAGCATATTTACCTAACTTATATTGAAGAGGTGTTTTTGCGTGTAAAAAAATATTTTTCTTGTAGATAAATCATTTCTAAAAAATATTGTGAAAATATATGATTTCAGTATATTACTCTAACTTTTGTTTTAATATTTCACATAAAATGATAAATTAAATTAATATTTATAAATAAATAGTGTCAAGTAATTCAGATTTAGATGCTCTATGGTTGATCACACTTTACAAAACGATATCGTTATAAACGGGTCATGCTCGATTCATTATCAGTCAACTAAATAATTATTTATTAATAAATGTAGCTCATGGACACTAAATTAAGCGATGTTCAAACGAAATTCTATGGTTAATATACAATCACGTGCTAATGAATTTATAGTCCAATCCGCTGAATATATAATCATTTTAAATAATTATAAATAAATATTTATTTGTATTTATCCTTAAAAAAATTGTATATGTTTGAATAATTAAAAATATGATTCAGAAAATATTAAATATAGAATTGTATTTGAATCCTTGTGTAAAAAATATGATTATTAAATACTTTGTGTAGTTGAATTAGTAATAATTTATTTTTTTATATCATTATAAATATTACATTAAAATTGGCTCATACATACCAATCATATTTAGGAAATAGTTTATGAAAAAGTGTTACAGTACTAGCTTAATTACACGTATCCTTTATTTTTTTTCCGCTTTTGAGGATATTTAAAATCGTGTGATGCCCAGATCTTTTCGTATCATGTTCAGCCTTCTCAAAGTTCGAAATCTCTTTAGAGTTTTGATGGAGATACGAGATTATCTTTCACCACGCATCATCAAGTGAATTGTGAGAAGATCTTTATAAAT
This sequence comes from Kalanchoe fedtschenkoi, assembly GCA_002312845.1. NCBI lineage: Eukaryota > Viridiplantae > Streptophyta > Magnoliopsida > Saxifragales > Crassulaceae > Kalanchoe > Kalanchoe fedtschenkoi. Next base: position 1,507,346 of record NQLW01000060.1, read on the forward strand.
AGTCGCACCTCACTTAGACCAGATATTTGATAATTCATGAGATCCAATTAAAGGATTCCACAGTCAATCCCTATGGCTATTGTACAAGAATCTCTTCCAATGATCCATCCGTCTCCTTTAACTCGTTATCTATGATAATAAGGGTCGCTGTACATTTTGTTTTGACTGGCGATTCATAATGCTTCACGAAGGCCTCACCCCATTTTAATGATATCCACAAGGTCAACATCTTATGGAGATATTCGAGGCTCGCTAGACCACTCAAAGGCTCGCCCTCATGTCTTTCATGAGTTGGTCTCACTCAACGGTCTCATTTATATACTTATCTCGAGGATGGCTGAACTCACTGTCACCCCCCCTAAAGAGCTAATTGAACTTTTCTCATTTTCTCTAAGAAGGAAAATCACTATTGTATCTCCTTACATATTAGCTCTTTAAGGGCATTCATTTATCCAATTTTGTGGTTCACATATTGTTAGACTTGTATTGAAGTCTAGTTTCATTATCCATTGTTCACTTTGTCACCCGACCTCCCAAAATTCAATATTTAATAGTTATAAAAATGTCACTGAGATTAAGAAGAACCCTCCAAACTTTGTTACATAGCCAAACAATAGCACAAAACATCACACCAAGTGCTTTAGATTCGCTAAATAACTAGAAATGGGACCCTGACCGCGCTATTGATTAAAAAGGGTCCTAAAGATGGTCTAAAATGATTGGTAGTTTAGTTAGTTGTTTTGAGTGTTGTCTAATAATTTCAAGGTTTTGGATACAAATTTTGGTGGTACCGTATTTACGCTTAGATACACTAAATGTGCGAATTCGCCCTTAATAAGTATGAGTTTCACTATCAAGATGGAGATAAAATGTGCGGCCTCCGACTACCAAAAAAAAAATTGGTCGAAATTTCTGAGTAGCTTGAGTATCAAGTTACCAAATGAGATTAGGTTTCAACATATACCAAAATCATTATGATAATCACTTATACAATGAATGTTTTTTCGTCATTTTAATTGGGAATATATTATCGTGGTTTTATTTTTTGTTGTGGATGACGTGCATAAATAAAAAGATCGAATTTTTCAACCACGCAAGCATAAGTTCGGATTCAGAACTTCATTTAATTAATTTTCATTGATTTCAATTCGAACACGGGGATATGTCTTGATAAAAATTAAAATACCGTTGGGTTACCTCTTTGACAAGCATGACAATTCTCACACTCTCTACCGGTATACCGCACATTCTTGTAGTATTAGTTCCTAAACACTCGCTCATCACTACTATGTCTTTTATCTTTGATTTAGTTGAGAAAACATGAACTGAAGTGATGTGAATACATAAATATTGTGTTCCTATTTATAGCGAAAATTGAGTTATTGGCTTTAATCCACGTGCTAAGTTCAAACTGAGTTACTAAGTTTGGACTTGTGAACCAAACTCAATGGGTATAACACAATAACCCATGGGTTTAACATATATGGTTTATCCGATTTAGGCATTGGTTGAAGCAGATCATATCCAAACCGAATCTTATCGATTTTTGCTCAACTAATAATTGTTACTCGATTGTATGCGACCATATAAGTTTACTCTTAATTAATCATGAGCTTCAACTGACTGATCTTGAGTGGTGAAAATTTTAATCGATACGAGTCAACTAACTATTAACGAAAAATCGGGAACCAGAGTCCTCACCAATTTGACCTCCGATCCACTTTTGATAACTATGCTTGAAAGATGAGTCTGAGAATTATGGAGTCAAATCTCATGTGGATGAGCTTCTTCTTCAAAAAATTTTAAATTTTTTATAAAAGATAAAATTGGTAGATTATTTTTGGTGTATAATAATTTTTTTATTAATTATGATAATGAAAAGATTAATGTTTTACGTTATAAGATATATTTTGATATTAAATAAATATTGAAAACTATTAATTAACAAATAAAAAAGAATTTTTTAGGTAATAAGTAAAAAGGAAAGAAGAAGTATACTACTATACTCGACTCACAAAACGTTGCGGAGTAGTGTAGAGTGTAGATTAAGAGGGAAGTAAACGAAAGATCTGCTTTTTGAAAAATCAGCCCCTTTCCTGATTTTATTTTAATTATATTATACTTTTTTATTTTGTTTCATTCTAACTTTTTATAAAATTATAGTTACATGTTATTTTGCCAAAGAAAATCACATTCAAGAGCGAAATGTTGTTTCAAACTACAGAAGTCAAAATTAGGTGGCTTTGAGTAGTTTTTATTAAATGATTCTGTGTTAGTGGTTTTGCCTGTTTTTAACCAATCAAATATTAACACTTGAAACATAATATTTAAATATCATTTACATTTAATGTAATGGACAAGTGGCAATTGGTGATTAATTATTAAAATTCGAAACGGTTTAGTTTTCACTTAGCTGTAGTTCATTTGATTGTATGAAACAAAAATGGCCTTTTGTTAATTAAGGGTTTGCATAAAATAACTGCAATAACAAATTGCGGTTTTCTTTGTTAGAATCACAAAGTTTGATTTTGATTTTTTTTAATAGTATAAAAATAGAATTTAATTTGAAATCAATGGAGCAATTTATTTTTTTTAAACAATTGCAAAAGATATAGGCTCAAACCTAAGAAGAACACGTGTGTATTGTCCTTGAATGTGTAGTGAGTTACATGAGAATAAGAATGTTCACCAACCAAAAACCAATACCTACCAACCATGACCAGAGACCACATCGTATGTCGAACACATACTACTTTGTCAAGATAACATAGGCACAGCAGCACAGACCATGTTCACAAGTAAACCTTCATTTATGGCTTACAAAAATAATAAATGAAACAAGTAAAGAACAAAGAATATCATCGGTCAACACAACCCTAACGCATACTCATATTACTACTTAATTTTGTACGTGTTATCTGCTAGCTAGCGCATATGCACTAGTGGCCGACGCCAGGGCTGGGGCCGGAGTCGTTCAGCGTCGCGCTCAGCGGCCTTGAGGTCCCTCCTAGGATCCGTCCACCGTTTGATCCCACGCCGAGGCTGGGGGTGCTCGCGACCTTGATCCCACCGAGAGTGGCGGCCGAGGCAGGAACCTTGTGTCCCACGCCGGGGCTAGGGCCCGATTGCTTCACGTCCCCGATGAGCAACTCGTCGAACAACTTTATAGGGTCGCGACGATCCTCGCTCTTGGGGACGCCGATGGGCCTAGCGGCGTCCCCCAATGAGCACAGAAGTAGAAGTAGAGACACGATGGAGACTCTGATGATGCCGGGTTTGCAAGTATGTGAGGCTCTCATGGTGAGTGAGTAATCGGATTTTGTTGTGGTGGATGATGCGGGGTTGATGAGCTTATTTATAGGATCGATCAGGTGTTGAAAAGTCAACCAATGAGACAGCGGCACGTGGAAGGTATTTTCTTGGTGAGGAGGTTGCGTGGGAAAAGGTTGTCAGAGGGACAGAGTTGTGTGTGTGTGTTTGATTGAAAAAACAACGGTTTGATTAGTCGGTCCATTCAACGACACGGACCGAAGAAAACCTTAGATTTCCGTCATCGTCGTTGACTTTAATTAGATATTACTAATAAATATAGTTGCACTTAAGTGTGCTAATTAATTATTGACATTTGTGCTTTACAATAAATATTACGTAATTAATTTAGCAACAGGAGTAAGGATTAGTCAAGTGTCGGCCGGGGCTTCTTTAGGACAAGCAAAATCTAAGACGCCTTTTAAGCTTTATATATCCGACAATTCGGCCAAAATACATAGAGAGAATACGATTTTTTTTATAAAAATATTAGGACATTTCTATTGAAACAAATCTAAAATAAAATTTATATTTTATTATAATGGATTTGTGTCGTGTCATGTTAGAATAATAAGACAAAAATCCTAATAAACATTAGACGCCACTTTTAAAATAAAAACTCGTCTTTTATCTTCAACCCACATTATGCGGCTCTTTTTTAATTATAAGCACTTGTGCATATACTAAGTTGAGTATGTGAGTATATTTTTAATTTGTGTTTATAAAATATATATATATACACACCGGTGGCGTATAACAATTTTCACTAATAACTACAATGTTTTGTATAATTTTTCTTGAAAACAACCCACATTAATAAAAAAATATATATATAAAAGATTAGTTTTTTAATTATTTTTTATATTATATTCCTTCTATCCAATTTTCTCACTGTCCACGAGGGTTTATGATTTGTGTTTAATTAATTAGGTGGACCATTAAAATTTGTGTCCTTCAACGTCTCACTTTAGTCTCAGTTTGGATAATTTATAGAAGTATAATTTTACATATTAATCCAAGATTATATTTTCTATGTGGGGTGCAATAATATTAATTTGTATTTGAATATTTTTTGCATAATTTATTATATATTCTGTCCAACTCAAACGTAAAACTCGTGTGAGGACTAATGAGTTGACTATTTAATCTTAAATTGTCTCCCATGTTTACCACGACATATGAACAAGTTTGTTTCGCATATTGTCATTTGCAAATGTTGAACTGTCCTAACCAGTGTTTTACAAATTCTTGTTCTAGATCGATTAATTGCTGATAATCGTTAGACAGTGTTGAAACGTTCCGTTTAGCCGCCTAGCCGATTAATTGTTCAAGATTTAATTTTTCATGAAAAATAATAGTTTTAAAATATATATATATATATATATATATATATATATATAATATTTATAATTAATTATTAAATTTATAATTAATATATTTAACTCCGATTAACTGTCTGATTAATCCCCGCCTAACCGATTATAATCGCTAGGCGTTGTGCTCACCGCCTGACACTTTTTAGAACACTGGTCCTAACATGTCCATATAAGGAAAGAGAAAAGGGGAAGAGAAAAATAGTAATGAAATTTTTTATATGGTTTGGTGTAGAAAATTTAAGAATATTTTTGAACTCATTTTGATTTACTTTAATCGTTCTATCTAATTATTTATCCAATTTATTCATGCAATTTTTTCTTTTTCATCGGTGAGTGTGTGGATGTGGTGGAGTTATAGGCGGAGGACGTGGTGCGTGTCGCTTCAGAAGACGCGGAGGAGGAAGGCGTCGGAGGAGTTGGTTCAGTTGAGGCGAGAGCAAGATTAGCAACTGAGTTAGTAATTAGATTAACGGGGTCATATGAAGCCTATCAAAATTATCGATCTAAAATTAAAAATATACAACATACAATACAATGTAATATTTTGATAATTAACTTCTCTTACATACCAAGTAGAGAAGTAAACCTTAAATTATGGTATACAAAAATAATAAATGAAAGAAGTAAAGAACAAGAATAGTCAACGCAGTCCAAGCTATGTACAATTCGTACATCTAGCTAGGAACAAGCGAATCAAATGCATTTGCATCTTAATTTTCACCATCACGTGCGCTATATATGCACTAGTGTCCGACGCCGGGGCTGGGGCCGGATTCGTTTAGGCTCGCGCTCAGCGGCCTCGAGTCTGCATACTTGTGCCCCTCGCCCGGGCTCGGCCCGGCGTCCTTGATCCCTCCCAGGATCTGCCGGAGGCTGGGAGTGCTCGCGACCTTGATCCCTCCAAGATTGGCGGCCGAGATAGGAAACTTGTGCCCCACGCCGGGGCTAGGCCCCGATTCCTTCACGTCCCGGATGAGCAACTCGTCGAACAATTTTATCGAGTAAGGATCGCGGCGATCCTCACTCTTGGGGACGCCGATGGGTCGAGCGGCATCCCCTAATGAACACAAAAGTAGAAGTAGAGACACAATGGAGACACTGATGATGCCTGGTTTGCAAGTATGTGACGATCCCATGGTGAATGGATAACTGGATTCTGTTGTGGTCGATGATATGGGGTTGATGAGCTTATTTATAGGGTTGGTGAAGTGTTGAGAAGTCAGCCAATGAGGGAGCGGCACGTGGATAGGCTTCTTGCTGACGAGATTGTGTGGGAAAATGTTGTCAGAGCAACAGAGTTGTGTGTGTGTTTGATTGGAAAAACAATGGTTTGATTAGTCGGCCCATTCAACGACACGGACCGAAGAAAACCTTAAATTTCTGTCATCTTTGTTGACTTTAAAATTTTTTTTATATAATTTTTTTATTAGTATAATATTATCTACATAAACATTCCATTATCAAATAATTTTAAACTCTAGAGATATGAATTGTCAGGAATCACATTCACATTTTTATCATCAGACAATCAGTGCCTCTGATAACTCTTCATTCACTTTAATTAAATATTAATATTATTTTACTTTTCATTTAACTAACATTTATTTATCAATTTTTACTTATAACTTCACAATTCAATACGCATATATTACTGTCATCTTTGTTAACAATTCAATACACATCTAATAATATCACATTATCTAACTAATTATTTCATCATTATAATCTATACAAAAATTCTTCTCTAATAATACATCACATTTCAAATTTTAAATGAATATTTTTAAAAATATATTAACTAGATTCTTATTAAATTTGGTCAACAAATATTATTTATCTTCTTAATCTAATCTGTTTAACTTTAAATGACTTATTATTAGGAAATGGATGAGTATGGTTGCACTAATAGTAATTTGTGTTAAAGGGTTTTACAGTAAACATATTATTTGTTCTTTAATTATTGATTATTTTGACAATAAGTGTTAGTAAGTTGGTTCCATACTCAAAATTAATTGGCAATGAGTGGGAGAGTCCTATTATACTTATAGGTTAGTGTTTTGAGTTTAATGGGCGAACGAAACCGCAATCTGATGAACGACATCGTATTAATCAATATCTCGCAAATGAGACCTCGTGCAGACGTAACCAACACATTAGACCGGTTTATCCAGAGGTGCGGCTAAAACCCGTTCTGATACCATGTTAGTAAGTTGGTTCCACACTTAAAACCAATTGACAATGAGTGGGAGAATTCAACTATACTTATAGATTAATATTTTGAGCTCAATGGATGATGTAAGATACTCCCTCATATGCACCAACAATAACCATCCTCAAGTAACATTTGGCCTTAAGAAAATACACCTATCATTGATTAACAATGTTTTATTTGACTAGGATTTGTTCAAGTGTCGGCCAGGGCTTGTTCAAGTGTCTCCCTGTAAACTTATCGAAGGTTTACTTTTCATAAACCCTCAGCTACGTCTTCTTTGTCTACTGAAATTACATAAGAAATCATTTCTCAATTAGCAGAAAATTGATTGGAGAGGAAATCATAAGTCAGTGCAAAGTCACAATTAATTAGTATTTTTATGGTGGCCGTAGTTATTAAAACATGAGAGCATTGTAGCAATAATATCTCACCAAATTTAAAGTCTGCATTCCATTGGATTTTTTCTTTTTTTTTCTTTTTGTTTAGTTTCCGATTTATCATAATTTTAAAAAACCGTCCATGTTAATGATTGTTTACTCTTATTTTACTGTCTCCAGCAACCATGGTTGGCTAGCATGACGACACGTACCTTTTCCGACGCTGACCTGAGTAGTCATGTTGACATAACGTACTGACCTACACGAAAATAAACTATGGCCATCAGTATTGGTTCTTCAGGAAACATCATTTTACATCCTCAATTTGGTTGAAAATATGGTTATTTTATCACTTACTCGCGCGCTCCGTTTTGAAGTGACATCAAATTGGGACTCTTATTCGCAATTTAGTCTTATTTTAAATCTATAATTCTTTTTTTTCTCAGTTGCTCGACGCGTACCTTTCTATCCCTTCTTTCATTCTACGGGGTGTAACTCATGATAAAAAATTTATGTCAGAATGGAGTACTAAGTAACATTATACTGAATCTTAGTAAATGGTGACAACAAGATTAGTCATTGCGGGCCGCATGATTAAGTGGGCTTGAGGTTATGGGGCCAAAGCCCCGCGATATGGTATAAGCATAGAGTTACTATTATATATACAATGTGACTATAAACTAATACGATACAACACATTCAATAATACACAACAGCTCTTTTGCTCCTCAGGACGTCGACACACTATCGAATCTCATTAAATCTTGTGTGCTTTTTACTGTTTTCTCTCTTATTAGTTAGTCGAAATTCTCAACACATTCTCTCCACCTACATCTCTTCGTTACCTACAGAAGTTAGCCGTCTAAGCCCTTTCTCCTGCATGCTAGTGTCTTCTTTATTCAAAGATACTTCTGAAAATTATGTTAGCCTGTATTATCTTCCACTAAGCAGAGATTTGAGCATCGTACACATATATATAGTTGCAGGAGTAATGCATTGACATACTTGTATCAATAATTATATTCTATTTGAGTTGGGAAACAAAAGCAGGTTGGGCGGAGATGTTCTCATTCTTCAATTCTGATCATGGGAGAGGAAATGTCTATTAGACGACCGCAACAGACAAGTGTCTCAGATATACTTCATTTTGATCCTAGCTAGATGATGTTGAGGATGCCCTGATAAGGCTAACTATTACATTTGGGTATGTCTACAATTTATGTTACATATCAGATTCTTATGTAACCGTTTTTTTATATGTATGTCTCACATTATTTTTGATCATACAAAAAGTAGGGAGGCATACAAACTTATGCCCTAACACTTAGGTAGATTTTGATTTATTATTAGGACGCATTAGACTATCAGATTCAAAGAGATATTCGTCGGATTCGTTACTCGGATGAGCGGTTAGTGGGTATTAACTCACTATATATGTAGGGAGTAGACATCTGGCCACTCATCTACTTCAACATAGTTGAGTAATATTAATCGTTGCGCATGTTTAGATAATTCAGATACTTTCCACATATCCTAGACAGACCGTGTCAAGGGCATGCTGAGCTCCACAAGGTCACCGGTGGAGGGGTAAATTAGATTGGAGCGTTGAACACGCTCTGATATGGGGAGGGCACCGAGAACGGATAGTGGTTGGCTCGATGGACCAAATTGAGGCTGCCTATATTAACATGGACTAATTTGAGAGGCTCACACGTCGACGCATCTAACCACCCACATTTCAAGCAGTTGTGTAGTAGCTTACATTACTAGAGCGTATTATCTTTGTAAGTAACCCAAATTCAGATTTTTATTTTCATTATTATTGTAGAATCATTTGAGATTACTTATGTTTTTTACTTTACAAATAAAATTGCACCTGCACACATGCATAGCAGTCGCTATTCCAAGGAGAGGCGAGCCATGCTGCAAGAAAATTGTACATGATATTTTTT
>NQLW01000060.1:1522093-1546464 GCA_002312845.1 Kalanchoe fedtschenkoi
AAATTCAGTACGATAAAGGCAAAGTGATTTTTAATTTCAAGTTATATATACAAATGATTATGATAATATTTTTATTTTATTTATCTTTTAAATAAATGAGATTTACTTATCCATGTAATTCTCCTTGATAATTAGACGTTATCTCTTTTTTATCGAACTTTAGCCAGACTGTTTCTTACTAATTAATCTTTTTATTTAAAAAAATGCATATTTATGACTTTTGAATTTATCCAGAACTCCAAATTAATAGAAAAAAATATTTTTAAGAAATTAATGTGGCTCAAATTTAGTAAAATAAAGAAATTCAAATTTCAAGTTATATGTATAGATCATTATAGTAATTTTTCATTTTATGTATCTCTTAAAAAATGAAACTTTACTTATCCGTACATTTTTCCTTGAAAATTAGACTTTTTCTTCGTATTATTTTTTATAAAAAAAACTAAGAAAAGCCCTCAATTACTTTCGGTTACGCAATTGCGGTACGAGCTACCATGATTTCCAAAAAGGATGCGATGAAAAAAAAATTGGATTGATTTTCTAAAATAAAATTTACCATTACTTTCCTAAATTAATATTATTATAAAACTTAGAAATGTGTGCAAAAATTACATTGTTTTGTTATCAAAAGAGGTCGTTTTCTTTATGTGCACAAAACGATATAATTTATTTTGATAATCAAACGAAGTAATTTTCGCACGCAAATTTAAGTATTATAATTAGTTTCCGAATGTGATGATAAATTTTATTTTAGAAAATCAGTCCATATTTTTTCATCGCACTTTTTTTAAAACTCGTGATAGTTCTGCCTGCAATAAGGTAAGTGGTGGTAGTTTAGGATCTTTTTTAGGTTTTATCCCTTTTTATCAAAGTTTAGTTGTAATGATGATAATAATTTATAAATAAAAATGATCCTCAAAAAATGAGGAGAGTGATTTCAAATTTCAGTTTTTCTAGTTATTAGAATATATCTTCTTGTTATTTTTAATCAAATTTTAGTGGGACTAATGATCATAATGTATAAATCAAAATGATGATAAGAAAAAATTGTTAAAAATGCCCAAAATTTGTGTCATTCTATTGAAGCTTACCAACGACCTGTTTATGCTTCCCTCTTATAAACAGTTGCGGGAAACTAAAATCTACAATTCATAAGGTCACGTTTGGTTGCAGGTATTGAAAGTGGGATAAGATTATTAATACGGATGTAACGTGTTTGATACGACATAAGAATGAATATTAATAATCTCAAATACAAATTTAACTTTGTGAACCAGGATTAATAATACCTTTCTAATAGGTGGTATTATTTATCCCAATACTAACAATATCCTCTAATCCTGTATTTGCTACCAAACGCAAAGAGTAGTTTAATTTGTAAATTAAAATGTCCGGTGAGCTTTAAAATTTTAATTTGGAGTGTTAACTGTGCACGGAGTTGCAACTTAAGACTGTTTTGAATAGTGTATTATTGTTTAAATAAATAGTTAGATTAAAGTAAATATAATATTATAAGATTTTGACTAAGATTATGCATCGTAAAAAAGTTATAATGAAGGAAAAAAAAGAGAAAGCCGATATGTCAAAAAATAAAGGTAAAGATAAATATTGAGATGTGGTCTTATTCAAATAGAAATTAATTTTTGATAGAATTTGATTTCGATTTGGTTTCAAAGTTGGATAGGATTAGATTTTGATGAAGAGGTATAATAATTAAATTAAAACAAAATAAATTTTAGAAAATTAAGAAGAACTTGTCACGTATGATTTTTATCAAATGGAGAATTTTGGGCGCTCTGCTTATACTTTAATATATATATATATATATATATATGGTGGGAACCTCCTTAAATTGAGAACCGTTGTGGACAAACGTGGACCAATCATTATTTACATGAAACAACAATATATTAATTATATGGTTTCCTTTTTTGAGTTCATTTATTATTCTATATTAATTATATGAGATTTGTTTTTTTATTTATTATGAAACAGATTTACTTGCCATTTTGAGATTTCGTTTTGTATTTAATTTACCGGATTTTTTTTCTAGATTCTTTTTCTAATTTACAGATTTTTGAGGAATATGAATAGTGAGCATTTTTCGGACTATATTTTTTTATATTTTTATAATTTTTTTGAGTAGTGAACCTCCATGTGGTGAACATATTGTAACAGTGAACCCAACTGGTGAACATATTGAATAGTGATTTAAGCAGTGAACCTCATGTTCACTATTTATATTCCTCAAAAATCTGTAAATTAAAAAAAATCTAGACAAAAAAAATTCGGTAAATTAAATACAGAACACAATCTCAAAATGGTAAGTAAATCTGTTTCATAATAAATAAAAAATGAATCTCATATAATTAATAAAGAATAATAAATAAACTCAAAAAAGGAAACCATATAATTAATACATTGTTGTTTCATGTAAATAATGATTAGTCCAGAATTGTCCACAATGGTTCTCAACTTAAGGAGGTTCTCAACGGATCCCTCCCACATATATATATATATATATATATATATATATATATATATATATATATATATATATATATATAGGGTGGATCAGTTGAGATCCTTGTGGACTAATGTGGACCAATCATTTAAGGTTCAAAACGACTATTTTTGATTATGATATTTCCTTATTTTAGCTTTATTTATTATACATAGTAATTGTGTTTAGTAACGAATATCTTCGTAAATCTTTTCATAATTCACGAGCAATTAACTCTAATTAAATATTTAATTTCTTTCTCTTTCTTCTCTAATCTCCTTATTTCTAGTTCGGTCGACAGAGGGTTCACAATCAATCGGTGGCTTCAAAGACCGCAGCCTTCTGTGTTCACTGTTACTTATTTTGTAATAGTGAATATGTTTCAATATTTTTTGAGATTATTGAATTTTTGGTATTATCTATGCATTTTGGGTATTTTTTATGACAGTGCACATATGCTTAAAATGTACATAGCGTTCAAAATTTTCTATAGTGAACATGTTCACTAATGTTCACTATCAGTTCACCATTGGAATAAAAAAAAGTGTTGGTAAAAATTCAGAAAAAAATGTTCATCGAAAAAAAACTGAGAGAGTTATAACTCAGAAACATAAATCAGAGAATGAATGTAATAAAATCCGTCAATCAAATATTTAACCGCAATTAAAAGAAAATCAAGTTTTTCTTAGTTGACACCACATAAATGTTACTCGTCCCCTCTCACTTCATCATATCTAATAAATTAATTATGTCTAACATTCATTAATCTTGTTATATTTATTTGAGATTAATTTGGAAAATAATCGGTGAATATGATTAGTCCATAAAGTTCTCAATATAAGGAGGTTTTCAATGGATCTCTCTCCTATATATGATGAAATTTAAAAAATTAATATCATCAGATGAATTTCAAAAATTCAATATCATATGATGAAATTCAAGAAATTAATATACATATTCTATGTGGGGTGCAATAATATCTATTCGTATTTATTATTTTTTCATGACTTTTTATTTATTCGGTCCAACTCGAACGTAAAACTCGTGTGAGGACTAAGGAGTTGACTATTATTAGTATATGTAAAGTCCCAATGGTCAATTTGGTGGAAAATTTAATCTTAACTTTGGTCTTGTTTTGCACGTGGCATTGCAAATGTTGAACAGATCTAACATGTCCATAAACGACCGTGTCTTGCACGATGCAATCAGGGTATTGTGGTATTACATGGCTTGATGCTAAGTGATTCTTTAATTTATTTTGATAATTGGAGTTTGAGTATCTTAAATTAAAATTTAAGAAACATACAAAAGTGAAGAAAAATAAAATATTCATGGATTCAGTGACGGATCTAACTTCGAGGCGGGGTTCATTTGACCCGATAAAAAAAATATCCTATTCACTTTTATATTTTGTTTTATATTATGAAATTAAATAACGGTCGCACTTAGCTTTTTAAAAATTAAAAGACCACTATCAAGTTCAAAAAGCTGTCATACTTATTTTTTTAAAAGTCAAAATGACCATTCTCAAATTAAAAATATACAATATATATATATATATATATATATATATAATATTATATGTATTCATATAATATTTTTTTTTTGAGAAAAACGGATATACTCCGTCAGAATATACAAAATATATACCCGAGGGCGAACGATAACTTCATTTTGAATGATGTTCAAAGGTTTTAGGGTTTTATGATTCAAAATTTCTAATATTTTAGAGTTTTTAGGGTTTAAGGTTTTTTCATTGTTGTATTTTTAGGATTTTAGAATTGAGGGTTTTAGAGTTATGAGACAATGCTATATTGGATGGGGTTGGAAACATAAAAAAAAACTAATATATGAAAATTTGAAACTAAAAACTCTTTAAAACCCTAAAATAATAAAAAAATTAAAATTTAGAAAGTCTAAAACTCATAAAAATAACCAAAAATGACATAATTCTAATCGCTAGCGTACATAGCTTACATACCGTGACAAGATATATCCACTAAGCTCATTTTTTTTTGACAATTGATCGCTCGAGATATTTTTTTCTAAATCCGCCCGTCCCTCTGATTCTATTTCATTTTTAAATGTGATTCAAAATATAAAATAGAAAAAATATTTAAAATTCTTTTTAAATTTGTTTGAAGGTCTTTGTTTTTGTTATCATCTCTTACGTCAGAAATCGGCAATCGATGCTCTAGTTTGAAACTAGCAGACCCGGAGAATTGAATAAGTAAAATGCCGATTCTCTCTTGATGGCCGGCTAGTTTTGACCGCAAAATCGGAAGAATAACACACGACTAAAATCCGAGCAAAGTTTGAACGTGTCTCCCAAGTTAAGGTAGTTGGTCGAAATTTATGTTTGAGAATTTACCTGGCAAGAACAGAGTACTTCATTTGCCTTGAAAGTCAAGGAACCGGGAATGGAAAGAATTGACTGGTTCGGTCTGCTTGTCTTAAGTTGGGTCGGTTTAGTTCAGCCTAGACCGATGCCTAATAAGGAAAGTCTTGACCTAATTGAGCACTTGGACCGGTTTGGATTAAGGTGGCATCAGACACGTGTTGCGAATGTCGGCGGTAGTTGGGCTGGCCCACGTGCGGCATGTGGGACGACCACGCTCTTAACCAGTCCAAAATGACATGTGTAATGTCAAAATGTGACAATTAATTTGGTTCACATAACTGTTTTTTTTATTTGGTTTTCAAAATCGAAAACTAATAGAGCTAAAAATTTGAGAAAATCATTGAGTATAAAATTTATAAATACCGGGAAAATGATATAGGTGTAATGCACTAGTCTAGTTTTTACAGTAACATAAATTTAAAATGTAAATTTAATTTTATAAATTTTGATCCCCAAATTTTTTTATTCTTACAATTTTTTAACATTTCAAATAAATTGAATTATTATTGAGAAACAATAATAGCGGAGGGTCATTTTAATTTTATTTTTCTCATAAAAAGTATTACTAAGGCATAAATAAATGGAAATGACCACTCTTGGGCCTTGATCCGGCCCATAATCGTCAGCCCACATTAGACGGCCCTGTTCGACCACCGACAAAATCCTGAATGAAACTTAAGATTGCCCGGCAAGTCCCATCGCTCAATCTCGCCTTGCCGGCAGCTTCTCCGGCAGTCAAACAGGAATCAAGCCCCCGAAAATCCAACCCAACTCCTAGTCCAAATCTAAACACGACAACTTTCTTCCTCTCATAGCACTTAATCGACAGCAAACACAGAGACAAATTCACTTCATCCCTCCCCCATTTCGCATCGCAAAACGGCGTCGTTCTCCTATCGACAGTGAACATGGCAGTGAACACGTGAATTTGTCCTATATGTAAATTTAATTAGTAACCGTAAATTTCAAGCAATGCCTTGCGCCCTAATGGTGTTGACGCGGTGACTGTTTATGAGTTTTCTAATCTTAGGGTACCTATATGTAAAAGCTTCTTTTACTGTCCTCATTTTCTAATTTTACTGTTAAATAGAGTATTTTGGCAAAAGTGGTGTATATATTTCGATATGTAAGACACACTTAACTTCGCAGCCGCAACAAATAAAACCCTAGATACATTGTCCTGAGTGTGTCAACCCGGCCCCATCTCCTTCCTGACGAATACGATGAAGAAGCAGTGAGATTCAAATCATTTCTTTGTTGGATGCTGACCATTTGAAGATCGGATCGATAAACTATCAGAACGAACGACCTCTCCATTATGGTTCGTAGAATATTCATTCATATGTATACATCCCGGTTTTTAATTGAATATCTACAACCTAACCTAATTCGTTTATGTGAATGCAGTCTCATGGAAGAGAGATAACTAAGATGAAACAGGTCTGGGTGGTTGTAGCTTGAAAAGGTGGAGTTCGATCAATTTTGATTTAACGATTTCTTATGGGTCTCACTAAATTTTGTAATAGTATTTTCACAGACTCGAATTTCATTTCAGACAAATCACTAGGGTTTTTTTTTTTTATCCTTGTAGCGGCTGAGGAAGCGGTCGGAGGAGCAAATAGAAGAGAGGTATAGAGCTCAGTCAATTTAGATTATTGGCCCATTTGTTTATGTCACGCTAAGTTTTGTAATAGTTTATTAACAGACTCGTCAGTCTCATTTCAAACACATGGCTAGGGTTTTCTTCTCTTTATAGCCGCCGAGGAAGAGGTTGAAAGAGATGGAGCCAACCAATAAAGAGAAAGGCAGGAGGGTCAAGGGACAAGTACAAGGGAGGAGAATAGAATAATGCATGGAATGAGATGCGGATGAAGTGCCTCCAACAGAAGAAGTCCACACCATCGCTGCCAGACTAACGAAGATCCGCTTGGACGGTGTGATCAGGATCACATGAACCTGCTTCTGTATGCACTATGTGGCAAATGTTTCGTCTAATTCTCGCCGTATGAGAGTGTCAAATGTACCACTTTGATGAACTACTTTTCTTCTTGAGTTGATTGTTTTGGTTTCAAAAGGGCAAGAATTTATTTCAAAAAAATAGAAGAAATATATACAGTAAGCATTCTCATCCCTACAATACGCCTATGGAACTTTTGGTTAAAAAATAAAAAGTCACAACAGCCGGACAAAACACAAACAGGAGCATACCGAGTAACAAAGTTCAAACCATCGCAAGGCTTTGATCACTAAACTGGACCAAGTGATCACCCTGCTTTACAACCTTGAACCTCAGGCTTTTGCCTAAATAACTCATATAGGGCTAGGCGTATGTGCTATAAGTAGAAGTGACCAACAACTGTTGCCATATTCTTCTCAACAAATTTTGGGCAATTCCCTTTCTTCCAGACCTGTGTTCTCTTTAACCTTGTTATGCTAGCGTCACATTTATTTCATGTTTAGCTTCTACCTTTAACTTTGTGTTTCCTTTCGTTCTCCTCTCTAAATTCTCTCGTTCCCCACTTTCTCTGCACTGAATATATCGCAATTTTTATAGCTGGTCTAGCAGCCACTGTTCACATAAAGGGCCCGCAAAAAAAGCCAAAGAATCATTTAAACTAGTATATTGTAAGTCTCCACTGAAACTATAGACACTTAGACAGCCCCATGATATTTGTGATATATATATTCCAAAATTTTCATTAACTCACAACCTTTGGTTTCAAATTTTGATATGTGCAGCCCTTAAATTCAGCGAGTGGTTTTGTTCCAACTTTATTCCAAAAGAAAGGGAAAAGAATAAAATGAACTTGTATGACTTACGCTATATGAAGAAAAAAAATGAAGAAGTGACAAGAAGATTTTCTGGTCCCCAATATGTTATGACTTGAATATAATTTAGTGAGACTGTATAAAGTTGGCTCAATCAGCGAGGGATACAGACATCCATCCAAAAGATTTTAGGGTGGATTTTCTTGAAGGAGCGGGAAAACTAGTCCACAAGTAGAGAGTATTTTCTTAACTTATTACATGTGTGGCTATACTTAAGAAATGATTTTGGACAAAGGGGTATATATAGTTGGGTGGATGATAAACTGGTGATGGTCTACACAGTTTACTGGATGGAAAGGAAGTTATGACTATATCAACGTACACAATCCTTTGGAAGAAAGAGATCGATAGTGCTGGATACATATCAGGAGGTTGTCTGATGGTCAATAATCATCTTCTGATGGTTGATTTCTTTCGGCCAACTTCTGGGTATGCCTTTTAAATGTCATTTATATTTCAACTGTCAATGGTGAAGTCTGTATTGACTGGATAAATTTTAGCTATAGCAGTCAATAAATGGCGCTCCATACAACTGTTATGTTGTCACTCTCAAAGATATAATGTTATTGTAATCGAACTGCTCTGTCCACTTGCAAACTTCTAGGAAGGCAACGGCTTCGATTGCCTCTACTACCAAGCTCTTCGTATTTCGAATTGTCCCTTCGTGATCTCTGAGAATATATAATTCCTACTTCTCTTCCATTATCTAAATGCAACGCCTCATTACAATTGATTTTCAGAAAGCCAAAAGGTAGGGGAACCCTCTCCGAATTAGTGATCATAGCCTAGACATTATTGTCCATCTTGCTTTTGTATTCATTTAGAAGATAATTAATTATTTCCACAGCTCGAAGTGGATTCATCAATATACTACTATGAAATGACTTAATAAGTCAGTGAAAAATCACAATTAATTAGTATTGTTATGATGGTTGTAGTTACTATGCCATGATTGGATTGTAGCAACAATATCTCACCAAATTTAAAGTCCACATTCCATTGGATTTTTTTTTCTTCAGTATATTAGTTTTGCTTCATTTATATTAAAAATGTCTTAATTTTTTTCGTTTAGTTTCCGATTTATCATAATTTTAAAAAACCTACTGTGTCAATGATGGTTTACTCTTATTTTACTATCTCCGCCAACCGCGGTTGGCCAATGTGACATCACATACCTTCTCTGCAGCTGATCTGACTAGTCATGCTGACATAACTGACCTACACGAAAATAAACTACGTACGGCCATGGATATCGGTTTTTCAGGAAACATCGTTCTTCATCCTCGGTTTGCTTGAAAATATGATTGTAGTATCACTTAATCGCACTCTGCTTTTCGAAGTAGCCCCAAATCGGGATCCGTATCCGCAATTTGGTCTTATTTAGGATTTGCAATGATTTTTTTCTTCGTCGCTTGATGTGTGTACCTTCCTATGCCTTCTCTCCTTCTCTCTCCACCTAAAGCTCTTCGTCACCCGTAGAAGTTAGTCGTTGCAGCCTTAACTTTCCTCATGCATGCTAGTGTCTTCTTTAGCTAACAATACTTTTGGGAATTATGTTAGCCTGCATTATCTTTCATTACTCAGAGATTTGAGCATCGCACACATATCGTTGCGGGAGTGATGTGCTGTCATACTTGTATCGATAGTTGTATTCTGCTTATGTATGAAAACATAAGTAGGTTGGATGGAGAGGTTCTCATTTTTTAGTTATGATCATAGGAGAGGATGTCTGTAGGACAACCACGACAGACGAGTACCCCAGAGATCCTTGATTTTGATCCTGCACTAGAGATGATGTTGAAAATGCCCTGATGAGACCATCGATTACATCTGGGTATGAACGCATTAGACTGTTAGATTCGAATAGATGTTTGCTGGACTCCTTACTCATATGTACAGTTAGTGGGTATTAACTATACAGTGGATCAACATGGCATATTCTCATTAATAGTGTACACAGTCCATCAAAAAATTACTCTTCCATAATATTATTCAAAAGGCGGTGTTTTACTTATTTTTTCACATATGCACAACACAAATTAAATACACATGTAAACCTTAAATTATGGTTTAATTTATAAAAATAATAAATGAAGCCATCAGAGGTGTAGTCTGATGGTAAAGAGTGTGGGTGATTCCTGATAAACCGTACGACAAGATTTCAAATTTCTTGATAATTAAATTTGATCGAATGTGTGTGTTGTAATATTAAATTAATAAAATATAAATATATTTTAAATGAAAGAAGTAAAGAACAAGAATCAAATGCATTTGCATCTTAGCTTTCACCATCATGTGTGCTATATATCTTCTAGATTGTATGTATGCACTAGTGTGCGATGCCGGGGCTGGCGTCAAAATCGTTTAAGCTCGCGCTCAGCGGCCTCGAGTCTGCATACTAGTGCTCTTGTTCCCCAAGCCCGGGCTCGGTGCAGAACCCTCGATCCCTCCCAAGATCTGCGGGAGGCTGGGGGTGCTCGCGACCTTGATCCCTCCAGCAGTGGGGGAGGGGGGCGTCTCGTGCCCCTCGCCGCCGGGGCTAGGACCCGAATCCTTCACATCCCAACTGAGCAATTCTTCAAAAGACTTTATTAACCGATCATTTCGCGAGTGAGGATCGTGACCATCCTCGCTCTCGGGGACGCCGATAGATCGAGCGGCGTCCCCGAATGAGCTCAGAAATAGAAGTAGAGACACAATGGAGACACTGATGATGCCTGGTTTGCAAGTACGTGACGAGCTCATATTGTTGAGAGTGAATAATTAGATTTTGCTGTGGTGGATGATATGGCATGATAATCGAGCTTATTTTATAGGATTGGTGTAAGTGCTGAAAACCTTAGATTTCAGTCATTATCAATTACTATAATTAGATATTAATAAATATGATTGCACTAATTGCAGTCATTTTTAACAATTGTGCTTTGCAATCCAATAAATATATAGCGTTAATTTAGCAACGGGAGGAAGGATTAGTAAAGTGTTGGCCCGCTCGTTTGAAAACGACTGTGTTCTACACAGTGTTCGGCAAAAAAACAACTCAATCCACTACCAATAGTAAAATAAAACAAAAAAAATTAAATAATCAAAATGAATATTATGTTAATAGAAAAAAATCAAATAAAAATAATAAATTCACAAAAGTTTTTACTTTTACGTTCATTAAACAACTATATTCATCATATAAATATTTATATTCATAATAACAATATCTATTTTCACCAAATGAGTAATCTACATAACAATTTATTTTATAAACACAGTAACATCTCTGATGAAATTCAAAAAATTAATATGATCGGATGAATTTCAAATATTAATATCACATGATGAAATTCAAGAAATTAATATATGTTCTATTTATGGGGTGCAATAATATTTAGGTGTATTTGAATATTCTCTATTTGTATTCGGTCCAACTCAAACGTAAATTCGTGTGAGGACTAATGAGTTGACTATTATTAGTATATGTATGTCCCAATGGTCAACTTGGTGGAAAATTTAACCTTAAATTTGCACCCGTGTTTACCACGACAGATGAATACGTTTTATTTTGCACGTGTCATTGCAAATGTTGAACGTGTCTAACATGTCCATAAACCACCGTGTCTTGCACGATGCATTTCGGGTTTTGGGGTCTCAGATGGCTTGATGCTCTGTGATTTTTTTTAATTTATTCTGAAAATTGGGGTTTGAATATCTTAGAAGAAAATTTAAAGAAAATAAAAAAGGCTAAGGAAAATGAAATATTCATGAATTTTATTGAATGGCGGATCTAATTTAGGGACAAAAAAGGTCATTTGACTCTGATATTAAAATTTTCATATTTATTTTTATGTATCATTTTTATAAATGATCATACATAGTCTTTAAAAATAAAAATGATTCCTCTCATGTTCAGAAACTGTCATACTTAGCCTCATAGTTATTAAAATCAGACCGGACGGTTCGACCGGAAACGAGACCTGGTTCCAATCCAATTTACTTACACTTATCGGGTTTTAATTTGAACTAAAGAAAATCAGACTGAACCAATCGATTCATAAAAAAACAGCTTAAACCGCTCTATTTAATTGTGAATCGGTTCGTCATACTAATAGATCATCTAATCACTCTTAATTAATCAATTCAATTACTTAAAAATATATGATTATGTCAATGGAGAGGTTCGAACATGGTGCTAGACACCTTTGGACAAAAGTTCTAATGCTTTGGCACACATTAAAAATATAATTATTTAACACAGATTTTGTATTTAATTGAACCAAATTAAGTGTCACGTTTTGACAAAATGTAGTTTTGGTTCACTTGACTGTTTTTTTATTTGGTTTCCGCATTTTCAAAAACTAATAGAGCTAAAGAATTTGAGAAAATCATTGAGTTTAAAATTTATAAATACTGGGAAAATGAAATAGTCCTAATGCACTAATCTAGTTTTTATAGTAATATAAATTTAAAATGCAACTGTAAACTTAATTCTATAAATTTTAATCCAATTTTTTTTATTCTTACAAATTTTTAATATTTCAAATAATTCGAATTGTAATTGAAAAAATAATATAATAACGGAGAGTCGTTTTAAATAGTTTTTTCATAGAAATACTACAAAGCGCAAATAAAAAAGATGACCACTCTTGGGCCCTAACCCGGCCCATACTTGTCAGCCCACATTAGACGGCCCTGTTCGACCACCGGGAAAACTCTGAATGAAACTCCAGATTGCCCGGCAAATCCCGTCACCCAATCTCGCCTTGCCGGCAGTTTTTCCGGCAGTCAAACAGGGATCAAACCCCCAAACAATCCAACCCCAAATCCAAATCTACAAGCCACCAACTTTTATCCTCTCATAGCACTTAATCGACAGCAAACACAGCGACAAGTTCACTTCATCCCTCCCCCACTTCGCCCCGCAAAACGACGACGTTTTTCTCTCGCGGAAAGACTTCGCCAGCAGCGCGTGGAGCCGGCGGAACCCCCCGAGCGCGAGGACCACCGAGCGCAGCCGCTCCTCGCCGCAACCCACGCTCGCCTCCGTCCAGCGCCGCGCGCACGCCGCCTCCCACACCCGCTCGTCCCGCGCCACCCGTCGCCACTCCCTGCTCACGCACGCCGCCGCGCCCAGCGTCCTCGCGTCCGCCCGCTTCAGAATCTCGAACAGAACATCCTCGTTTACGCCGCGATTTGGGTGTGTTCCTCTGTTCGCCGGATCTTCGTCGGAGCTCCGAGCTCGTTTCGTCGGCGCCATTTATGGAGTTGTGAATTTTAATGCGCGGAGAAGCTGCTGGTTTTAGAGGCTGCTGGATTTTGTCAAATGACAGATATGCCCCTGGAGTTTTGGATTAGTTATTACATTTTTTGTTCGAATTGGATACAATTTAACTTTTTTTGTTTTACAATTGAGGACAAATAATGTGAAAGGAGGAAAAGCTGTTAATAAATCACATGCTTTCTTCTGTTCAAATCTTATCTTCATTACGCGTAGAATGTTAAAAAGTACTAAAAATGAGTCACACGATCTCCTCATTGATAACTAATTTGTTGTCGGATAATGTTGTTCACATTGTTTTCCACACATTATTTCTTATTGGAATTTGGCCCATCTGGTGGATTTTTTTTTCTTCTTTCAATTTTAATAATTGAGCGTTTAAGTAAATATACTTATTAATAATTTTGTCTATATATACCTGGGAAGGATTAAAATCCCGTGCTGCACAGCGAGTATGCAGCGAGTAAACAAACGGTGTAGTTTTACTTTTCTTACTTAAACATATGATTAATTTTTCAAATTTTTTGTAATCTTCTCTGACAAACCTTCCAATCTGTACCTTCTCCACCAATTTCTTGTGCTTTTCATCTGCCGAAACCTTATCATCTGTGCAGTGAAAGTGAATTGATTTGACCGTTTATGTTCTATAATTTCTTTTTTTCTCTGTCTCAAATTGATTAGGGCTACAACTCTGCAGTTCCTCTCATAAAAATGGTAAATACTTATTTCAACAAACAGGTCCAACCCAGCGCCGCGAATCTATAAAGAAATAGTAAATGAGGAGGACGTGATGATTGGATGAGAAAACTTCCAGCCAAACGGCCGATGAATAGGTGATCTATGGAGGATGAGAACCGCTTCACGAGTCTCAAATAGCATTTGGGAAAGTTAATCATGTACTTAAAGTTAATAATAATAAAACGACGTAGTTTAGTAACTCGCAGCAAACTCGCTGCGCATCACTGGATACAAGTCCACCTGGGAATTAATCAATTCATAAGTCTGAGGAGGAATCTTGAAATAAAATTTTTTGAAAGATAAGTAATTCATTTTATTTATTTCTATTGATTCATGAGTCTAGGAATAGCAATTGGGCCGGTTCCTAAAAATAAATTTACTTGGTTCAAACTTCTTCAATATCCATTCTTTATTTGACATTTGTATTACTGATTTTTTAGACTAATAATTACCTGATTTTGGATAAAAATAACAGATGTTTTGGATGAATATCATTCTGTATTGGATGACTGTAAGCAAATTTTTTTGCATTGGATAAGGATCCTCCTTTTAATATCTCTCGGTTGTTTGTAAAAGATAAAAATATTTTAACTACGACTGTCTCTCTACTACCATTTCCTCTAATACTTCTCTTATTGAAATTTGAAAGAAGAAAAATAAAAAAAATAAAAATGCCAAATAGATTTTGGACTCTCCTTTAAGGGTGTGTTTGGTTTAGGAAAATTTTGGTAGAAAAGAAAATTTAGAGGAAAATGGAAATAAATCCCTTGTTTGGTTTAAAGAAAGTAAGAAAAGGAAATTAGTTGAAATTTTTTATAAAAATTAGATGAAAAATTTTAACAAAACAAAGATTGTTTTACTATTTTTCTATGAATTTTTCACCCCTAACAAAACAAAACAAAACAAAAAATATAATGAATTCGATGAAAAATTCATTTTAACCCATTTTTTTCCCCTCAAATTTTTTCCAAAATCAAACACACCCTAATAGTTTTATGTATTGTCTGTGTATTAGTTAGGTATATTCATTACAGGCTATTTGCAAAAGTTTCGAATAAAACTATTTAAAGATGTTGTGCGCGGTTTCGACCTGAAACCGTCTCATTACTCACATAAAGTCTAACATCTACCCATCAACTATCAACCATTGACACAGCATATCAATTAAAAATATAAATAGTATTATTAATAAATCCAAAGAACACGCCAAAAACACAAAACATGGAAACAAAGGAGGGAGGAAATTAAGGGAGGCGCTGGTTGAGAAAAATTTGGCAACCTATTTTGTCACGTGGCGCGCGGATGATCAGTGACAGGCGTGCGAAGGTGAAGACGCCAATGGAGCTAGCTCGTCTTTTTGCGGGGGGTTGAAGCCAGGTGATGGCACGCCCAACACGACAGCAGCAGCAGTATAATCCGTCAGCATAATCAGCACCAGCAGGAGCGTCGCCATTATTTATTTTATTTGTCTCTCCTCCCCAAATAAACTTTGTTGGTGACAGTTTTCTTCTCTGGGTTTTGGCTGGTAGTGAGACAGAATGATGTTTTGGGGTCGTGCGTTGTTGTCGTGTTTTTTTGTCGAGGTGAGTCAAATGGTGTTTGGGTTGGGTTGGGTTGGATCATATAGAGAAATAGGAGAGCACATTTTCAATTTCATTCTATTTTGATTCATTCGTGAAGTGATGTAATCAAGTATGAAGTATGAGCACCATCCATTGTCACATGACAATTTGAAAAATTAAAAATCAAAAAGATACAAGACGTGAATTACTTTTTGTGATAGACACGACACAGATTAACATTAAACTCTTTGGTCTAAATATGTATAATGATACAAGATAAGTAATTTAAGATGACATCTAATTTAGGAACTTTTATTTTACTAAAAATTCCAGAGTATAATGCAATCATCAGAATCAATATGATAATAGTAATATTTTAATTAATAATGATATAATTGGGCTGGCTGAATTCATTATTTTTCTTTCACATAATTGTAAAAATAAGCCATCGAATCCGCCCTATATCATAATATCCTTAGACCAAATAGAAACAAACTGAATGTGAAAGTGTAACTTTGTTATCATATTATAAGAGCTATCTATGTCGGCCTCTAATTTTAGTTATTTCAAATATTTTATAAGATTTCAAGTTTAAAATTCAGAATTAAATTGAATATTATTCTGAATTCTTGCTCTCATCAGTTTATATAAATTGTGACATCGTTATTATTCATAAATTCATTGAACTGAAATAGAGAATTATTATCTCTGAATCTTTTTGTGGCTTGATCACCTAAAAGACTATCAATCATTGATAACACTCTCCATTATCTATGACTTAAATTAGATTTCCCATATTCACATATTTCAAAAAAAATTGAGCTTCACATTCAAAATTATGCAACGAAGGATGAAGTCTAAGTATGCTTCCCATCAATCTCCTTTCTCCAACACCTCTTAATAATGCAAAGGCATCCAACCAGCTATATCTGAACGAGGAAGGACAGCAAGACATACACCCGCAACAACAACTCCTAGTCATTTGTGAATGTTTATTTTTGTGTTCATATTTTTTAAATTCTGAATGATGTAATATTTTAAATTAAATTGCGCATTACTACTGCTATGATGCGTCCGGGCCGCTCAATCAGAATTTTCATAATTTTAAAATTGTTGATCTTTTCGCTTCAGATCTCATTCTGATAGAACTAGATCTTACACTATCAAAATTGTTTTCTCTCTTGTATGTATTTATATATATAAAGTCAAAACTTGAATCATGTTGTGGATGATCACTTTGATATCTATGAATTAATTCGATGACACTTGCAGTAATATTATTATGTTCGTTTTAAGCTATTATCATATATAATTTTTAAAATAGTCTGATAAAACATACAAAGCAAATTGCGTATTGCTCCGGATAAAATTCATTTCAAGCAAAATCTTAAAGAATTAAACATCTCACTAGGCAATTTAGTAGGCCCAGATTTCAAGAATTAAACGTCATGACTGTTTATGAGTTTTTCAAATCTTATGGTGCCTATATGTAAAAACTTCTTCCACTGTCCTCGTTTTCTAATTTTACTGCTTAATAGAGCATTTTGGCAAAGTTGGGGTATATATTTCAATACGTAAGGCACACTTAACTTCAAGCTGCATTACATAAAACCCTAGATTACAAAACATGAGTGTCAACCCGCGCCCTCCTGGTACCCATCTCGTTCCTGTTGAATACCATGTCGAATGTCATGAAGAAGGTGAGATTCAAAATTCCTTTTTGCCGGATGCAGATCATTTGAAGATCGGATCAATAAGCTATCAAAACAAACTCTCTCTCCATTATGGTGCGTGGAATTCATTCATTCATATGTATAATTTGTATACGGTGTTTAATTGAATTTTTACATCCTAACCTAATTTTTTATGCGAATGCAGTCTCATGGAAGAGGCACAAATCTGATGAAACGCCTGGGTGGTTGCGGCTTAAAAAGGTGGAGTTCGATCAATTTAGATTTACGGATTTTTGACGGATCTCAGTAAATTTTATAATTGCATATTCACATACTCAAATCTCATTTCAGACAAATCGTTAGGGTTTTCTTTCCTTGTAGCCGCTGAGGAAGAGGTTGGAGGAGCTAACCGAAGAGAAAGGTAGAGCTCAACCTATTTAGATTGACCCATTTTTGATGTCTCACTATATTTCGTAATAGTTTATTAACAGACTTAAATCTCATTTCAAACATATGGCTAGGGTTTTCTTTTTGTAGCCGCTGAGGAAGAGGCTGAAAAAGATGGAGCCAACCAACCTTCAGAGGCAGTACGGTTAAGGGACGAGGACAAGGGAAGAGAATAGAATAATGGCGTGGGATGCAGATGAAGTGCCTCCAATAGAAGAAGCTCGTACAGGCTACCAGACTCTAACGAAGATCCTCTTGGACGGTGAAGAGGAGGCGGATTAGGATCACATGATCCATCATCTAGATGCACTATGATTTTTTTTATTGTTTCTAAGTAAGAGTTGTAGCCAGTGTTGTTGTCTGTAATTACATACGTATTTAAAGATTAGTAGCCAATGTTGTTGTATCGGCAAATGTTTAGTCTGATTCTCCCCTTCTGAATGCCAATGTGCCACTTTGATGAGTTATTTTTCTTCTTGAGTTGATTGTTTTGGTTTCTGAGTGTTTTTTTTATTGGAAAGGCAAGGTTTTATTTCCACAAAATTGAAGAAACCTATACAGCAAGTGTTAAGATCCCTACATTACACCTAAAGAACTTTTAATTGTTCAAAAACAGCCACAAATTCCGGACAAAACACAACACAACAGATGCATTATATTCCCCATAACAAAGTTCAAACCATCTTAAGGTTTTGCCCACTAAACTGGGCTATGTGATCACCCTTTGCAACCTTGAACCTCAGACCTCTGCCTAAGTGTAACTCAAGTGAGTTCCACATAGCTACTGAGTAAATTTTGAGGCAATTCCCATTCTTTCAACCCATGTTATGTTCTTGAGTGTTCTCTTTATCTTTATTATTCTTGTTAGCATCAGATCTACTTCATGCATAACCTCTGCCTTATATAACTTTGTGTTTCCTTTAATTCGCTCCTCTATAAGTTCAGTCTCCTATTCCCATCTTTCCACACTGAATAGTGTATAGCTGCTCTAGCCGACACTATTCTCATGGAGGGCCCTGCAAAAACACCCAAAGAGAACCATTTAAAATAGTGTATAAATCTCCACTGAAACTATGCAGCCCCATAATATTTTGTGATATGTTTCAAGATTTCGATTGACACAAATTTTGGTTTCAAATGTTGATATGCAGAGAAATAGTTTCCAGGATATCATCGTCGGCTGCAGTAGCTCTTAAATTCAGAATGTGGTTTTGTTCCAACTTCGTCCTAGAAAAGAAGTAAAAATGAAGGAGAAGTAACAATAAGAATTCTTAGTCCTCCAATAACTTCTGTTTTGAATATAACTTAATGAGAACGGACAATGTTGGCTCAATTGGTAAGAGATGTGAACATTCATCTAAAATATTTTAAAATGAATTATATTGGAGAAACGCGAAAACTGGCCCGCAAGCAAAAAGTATTTTGTTAACTTCTTATTACTTAAGTGACTCTACAGTTTCCTTTGGAAATGATTTTGGATAAAGGGGTATACTTGGGTGAATGATCAACTGGTGATGGTCAATGTATACACAGATTAATTATTAGATGGAGAGAAAGTTCTGACTATGTCGACTCACTCCTTCGGAAGATGGATCAAGAGTGTGCTGGATACATATCAAGAGGTGTCTGATGATTAATAACCATGTTCTGATGGTCGATTTCAGCCAACTACTGGTGATGCCTTTCAAATGTCATATATTTTAACTGCCAATGGTGAAGTCTATATTGGCTGGATAATTTCAACTAGTAGTCAATAAATTTGATAAGTTCAAATGGAACTGAAATGTGTGTTGGATCGAGATACGCTTTTACTTCGTTTTAAAAAGATAGTGACTGTTGAATTTCTATGTTAATGGTGACAATGGAACTTGGATGAAGTCCTGATCATTACTAGGACTTGCCAATTATGTTGTATGGAGTTCTCTTCATCTAAGAATTAATACTACTCTCTAGTCTCCTTTGTTTTGTTCCATAATTATTTCAGTGGAGCTGCACTACTACAGATTTTCTCTTTTACCACGCTTGTTAGTGTACGTGTGGTAAATAAAATGAAAAAGCGTGGTGATAGGTTGCTTTAAATTTTTGAATAACTTATTACCACGCTTAAGAGAATAAAAGCGTGGTAACAGGGTATGGCCAAAACGGTTGCCGTTTTGTGCATGACTTATTACCACGCCTTCAAGTCCAACGCGTAGTAATTGGTTATTCCAAAAACGATGTCGTGTGTACGGGTTACCTATTACCACGCTTTAAACTAAGACGCGTGGTAATAAGTATGTCAAATACGGTATCGTTTGGGTGAAAATACCTATTACCACGCATATTAGTCTGAAGCGTGGTAATAGAGTATTATTTCATATGGTAATTGGTTATTTCAAAAATGACGCCGTGTGTACAGGTTACCTATTACCACGCTTTAAACTAAGACGCGTGGTAATAAGTATGTCAAAAACGGTATCGTTTGGGTGAAAATACCTATTACCACGCATATTAGTCTGAAGCGTGGTAATAGAGTATAATTTCGTAATAGTTATTATTACGCCTTCAAGTCCAACGCGTGGTAATTGGTTAGTCCAAAAACGACGTCGTGTACGAGTTACCTATTACCACGCTTAGTTCAATAAGCGTGGTAATAAGTATGTCATAAACGGTTTCGTTTATGTGAAAAAACCTATTACCTCGCATATTACTCTGAGCGTGGTAATAGAGTATTATTTGATAAAATAATTATAAAATAATTTTTATTTCATATATTTTACTTAATGTAACCTTTTGAATAATAAAATTTAAATTTTTTTAATTATAAATTGAATTTGAAATCAAATCATAAGATTTTGAATTGTATCTTAAAATTCTATGTGATTTAATAAGATTTTGAATTGCAGTTCATTATTGCTTTCAAATTTATCAACGAATCATTTTTTAATCAACTAATAAATTTAATACTTTTAAATATATTTCAAAAGCATATAAAACAAAATTAAATACCATTTAAATATCTTAACAAACTAAATCAATCACCACGCTTGTGGCTTAAGCGTGGTGATTGATTAATCTATTACCACGCTTAAGATACTTAAGCCTGGTAATAGAGTATTATTTCATAAAATAATTATAAATTAATTTTTATTTCATCAATTTTACTTAATGTAACCTTTTGAATAATAAAATTTAAATTTTTTTATAAATTGAATTTGAAATCAAATCATATGATTTCAACTCACCAAATTCAATTCTATGAAACTTAGAAATCCTATGCACTTCATTGTATCTTACAAGTCTATGTGATTTAATAAGATTTTGAATTGCATTTCATTATTGCTTTCAAATTTATCAACTAATCATTTTTTAATCAACTAATAAATTTAATACTTTTAAATATATTTCAAAAGCATAATAAAACAAAATTAAGTACCATTTAAATATCTTAACAAACTAAATCAATTACAACGCTTAAGTATCACCAGCGTGGTGATTAAGTCAATTACCACGCTTGTGGCTTAAGCGTGGTGATTGATTAATCTATTACCACGCTTAAGATACTTAAGCGTGGTAATAGAGTATTATTTCATAAAATAATTATAAATTAATTTTTATTTCATCAATTTTACTTAATGTAACCTTTTGAATAATAAAATTTAAATTTTTTTATAAATTGAAATTGAAATCAAATCATACGATTTCAACTCACCAAATTCAATTCTATAAAACTTAGAAATCATATGCATTTCATTGTATCTTACAAGTCTGTGTGATTTAATAAGATTTTGAATTGCATTTCATTATTGCTTTCAAATTTATCAACTAATCATTTTTTAATCAACTAATAAATTTAATACTTTTAAATATATTTCAAAAGCATAATAAAACAAAATTAAATATCATTTAAATATCTTAACAAACTAAATCAATCACCACGCTTAAGTATCACAAGCGTGGTAATTGAGTTATTTATTAAATATATAAAATTAAATAGTTATGTTACCCTTAATTATACGATACACAAGTATTGTGTATCTACGCCTATAAGTAATATTTTCATAATATACTTAGGATGAGCTGCGCAGTAGTCAGCCTAGTCAGCTCTCCCAGGTTGACCGAGTACGGAGGGATGTTTTGGCTGAGGCCCACCCTTCGCCTGAATATCCTGGCCGTGTTCGCGGTAAGGGTAACGCGTGGACATGGAACACTTTCTGGTCGAAGAAATCCACCAAGGGTGGTAGGTACTACGCTAGTCAGGAGCAGTATGAGCGTGACGTCGAGAGACAGGCCACGCAAAGGGTGACATGAGTGCGCCTTGTGACCCACCTGACACGACGGTCCGCATCCCTCCACCGAGGACCGAAGATTATGTACCAGACAT
The DNA here is from genome assembly GCA_002312845.1 of Kalanchoe fedtschenkoi. Lineage (NCBI taxonomy): Eukaryota > Viridiplantae > Streptophyta > Magnoliopsida > Saxifragales > Crassulaceae > Kalanchoe > Kalanchoe fedtschenkoi. The sequence goes on from NQLW01000060.1 coordinate 1,543,876, forward strand.
GACGCTGCATCAGCATACCGATACCCCTGTGTATCCCACCCAGGAGTTAGCCGATGCACGAGCTGACATCCACACTTGGTGGGAAGCATCCCTAGACTCCTTTCCTACGACCTCTCTTGCCCCTCAGCGGACTTCCCATGCTCCCCATCCAGAGGATCCATTTGCTGACATTCCAGATGTATGTCTAAAAAATCTAGTTTAAGTTGATATTTATAAAATAAATTAGATTTTGCTGAAAATAAATAATATGTTCAACAGATTGGTAGGAAGTGCGCATTGTACGTATATGAGGGTGTCGGTTTAAGTGAGGTGAGGAGACTCGCCGCTATTGGCAGAGTCATGAGGGGCCGAGTCTACGACTACAGTATTCTGCCTGATGATCAGGTTAAGGTGCTGATAGTCCATATCATTTTGGATGGGGCCGTCCTACCAGTGATGGTCGGGTCGAAGGGTTGGACATTTTTGGAGGTCCAGCATTTGAGTTATCAGATTATTCCGTGGCCTCGACATCTTATCGAACTTGATGACAGGGTGAGATTTCAATGAATTTAAATTATATAACAATAACATGGATCATGAATGAATTAACTAATTTCGCTTAATTCTATTAGGTGTATGATGATCATCAGTGGACTGAGCGGACTGCTCCAGTTCCCGGACGAGATGAGTATGTTAGGCTAGGAGTTAGGACGACACAGCTATTGGGTTTAGCACACTCCTATCTATCCCATTATCCGGGGATGATCCCTATGACCTCGGATATCATCGGGTATGATTTGCCGTCGGGATACAGCCGAGATGACGCGATTGAGTTGCTGAAGATTGAGGCGATGTCTGCGGCGAATATGATAGTGTACATCAGGTAATAATAGAGTTTATATTAATAATCAACATTAATATTCGTACATAAATAATTATGTAAACACTGTTGTGTGTGCAGATACCTGTTTTATAGGTTCTCCCCTTCAGATTCTCTCTGGACATTTGGATTTTTCGATCCAAACCAGGTGAGCGAGTATATAGAGGAGCATGAGATGAGAGCATGCTATGTGCACCGGCGTGTCCAGTTGGGGGAGAGCACGGTGATGCACTCACGTGCTACTATTTGCTACTTTCTGCCATACCACACAGGCGCATCGTAAGTGATTTCATACATATAGAAATAATTAAAAAATATCAATTTCAGTATAAAATATACTAATATTTTGTGATTTAAAATGTGGCATTGGACGCTGGCTGTCATCTTCCCGAAAGAGTCCATCATCTACTATTTGGATTCTGTGAAATCTAAAAAATTTCCGCCGACGCTTGTGAAGTTTGTAGAGGAGTAAGTTAATATAATAATGATTTTTTTAATTCATTCGTAATTTTTCAATATCAATTTGCAACTCACATCAATTTATCGTGTCTATGTTCAGTGGTCTTCGACGTTGGCGTGGATACGATGCGACGGTATCATGGGTGAAGGTTACGGTAAGATTTTCAATCAAAAACAAAAAGTATATACTATAAATTATTGTATAATACTTGTTACTAACTATATGATTTTTTCATAGTGTCCGCAACAGCCTCCGAAATCGAAATTGTGCGGTTACTATGTGTGTATGAACATGCGCCGTGTTATCGAGGGTTTAACTCCACGACCTGAAATAGCACGATTCGGCCTTCAGCAGGTAAAATTTATGTATGTCAATGTTTTATTATTCCAATATTATTTATTAGAACTTCATTTAACTTTTTTTAATCAATGGTTTTGTTTATTTATAGTTTTTTGGAGACAGTGATGAGCCATATTTAGATGTGGATATCGACTCGGTTAGAGAAGATATAGCGACGCATGTGATTGACGTCCATCGAGATAGTGTGGCTAGCGGTTTGTAGGCACAGCCTGTATTGATATATTTTTTGTTACGTGTATCTAACACAATTAATGATATATAATAGTATTTCTTTTTTTAATTTTGAATATAATTTGTATTATTTAAATTTTAAAAAAGTAAAAAAATTTCGGATTTTATTTTGTAATTTTTATTACAAAATAAAATCAGAATTTTTTTTACTTTAAAAAAGAACAATTACCACGCTTATTGAACCGAAACGTGGTTTAAGTTCAAACCGTGGTATTTGGTCTTGAACCAATTACCACTTTTCGGTTCAATAAGCGTGGTATTTGGTACAAGACTAATTACCACGTTTGGTTTAATAAGCGTGGTAATTGGTACAAAACTAATTACCACGTTTGGTTTAATAAGCGTGGTAATAGGTTCACTATTTAATACCACGCTTTGTACTCCTCTATTTAGGACGGTCGCTTTAACCACGCTTGTGAAACGTTGTAATTGGCCGTAAATAAATGTGGTTGAAGGTATTAACCTGTAGTAGTGCTGAATGACATTAGAGTCTCATTCTTGTAGTAGTAGAAAGTATCGGTTTTCGCTGAAAGCTGAAGCTATACCTGGGCTTCTATTCTTCACTTTGCAGCATTATACATCTTGTCGCTCGTCATACAAGTAGGGAAAACTGAGGAGCTGCCGGCGATGTGCGGTTCAAAACACGGTTGGTCCTTTCAGATTATATATTCTGATGAAG